>MJUU01000281.1:79172-90767 GCA_002080025.1 Modiolus philippinarum | reverse complement strand
AGATAATAGTAATTGAACAAAGTGTACACATGAGATATTATCTCATGTAGCAGTACACCATATCTAAGAAAAATAACGAGCATACATCTCTACCACGGGGAATTGTCTTACCAACTCCACACTGCAATAAAAGACAAACTCCTGTATTAAATATTTTACGAAAGGATATGGAGTAAATGAACATGAGACAATAACACATGTGTTAACTCAAACTGCAATAATTTTAATGAGCTATATGGCCATTTCGGGAATTAATTCCTCATCAGCAGCACTAGAACCCAAACAAAGGAAATCAGTATTCGAAAAATGTTAAAATACATAAAACCAAACGAAATCCGAATAACCAGTAATATCAAATATAGCTAAGGACAAAACTACGATGGAGAGAGTCAATCCTTCGGTTTTAGAATTAACATAAATTGAGATAATAGTAATTGAACAAAGTGTACACATGAGATATTATCTCATGTACAAGTACACCATATCTAAGAAAAATAACGAGCATACATCTCTACCACGGTCCATGTTAGGGAAATTGATAATTTTGAAATTAAAATTGTTCCTTTGTCGTAAATTTGAGTACTGAGATGATCATTTTCGTCAAATTCGAGATAGATGCAAGATGTAGATTTAGTTTATTGAACAAAAGAAGAATGTGTGCGGTTTTTAATCCTCCGTTTAGGTACAAATAACAAGGCAACATAATTCTGCCACCAACTGGATAGTGGATAATCTTGTTCATGTAGATCGTGACATGTACAGTTTGGCGAGTAATCCACTTTGAGGGGGCATATGGGCTCTAAGAGGTCTTTTGTGGGAGCGGAATTTCGGTTTAGGTGTGTCAGCTGATTTCACAGATTTCTTAAGCCAATGCATAGCTGGTTATATCACACATACCATAGGAATCTACACCGGTACACTGACATTCTCTTGAATTTCACCACAAACCCTAGTTCCACAGCTAATTCTTCTTCAAGCGTTATCGCTTCTTAGTCTTTCATCTTTCAAGTCAAGCACAACGTGCAATCTTTAACACTTTTGCAGTACTGACTATATTCTCCCCGGGACAAGTTTGGGCTGTTGGTAGATGCTTTAACCCTGTTTCAGTAATCAGTTCAGTACCTAGCAATTTGTCACAAATACTGAAGCTAAATATCTACTCCGACGTCTACATATGTGTAAAAGGTTTCAATCTACATACGCGATTGTCCCAAAGAATATTGAGGTGTATTAAAAAATCACCAGTGAATAAAAAAACATTACATTAGAGTCAGAATAAATTTCTGTTATCGTCAAAGTTCCAGCATTCATAAATGCTACAAAACCCAAATCTCATAGAGACTTCAAGAGAAAGAAGAATCTTATAACGACAACACATAAAAACGCATGTGCTATTTACGTTAATGAATTAAAAAGCCAAGATATATGATACAATCCTAAGGAATTCTACAGTTTTATAAAAAGCAAGGAGTACCGCCTCCCAGGAACAGAGACGTCCTAATATATTCAGACTGTCATGTGCTATTTGTTCCTTCATAATATTTGTTCCGAAAGGAAGAGTTATGAAATATTATAATATTTGTTCCTTACGGAATAAACGTTATATAATAATTATTCCAAAAGGAATAAATATTATGGCAATGTTTATTATATTTGTTCCAAAGGAACTTTTGTTATGAGGAACAAATATACGTTGACAAAACAACCATTTTTCGTCTGTGTTTTACTCAAGTGAAGACATGTCTACCATCAAGAAGTGAATAATGATTCATTCCCTCCAATGGACAGTATTAACATCACCGACAATGGCGCTTACAAGCTCCTTTCTGGCCTTAACACCCACAAACCCATAGTATTCATGTAATAATAATTTTCAGCCATTGTAGGTGTTTGCTGTTATCCATCGTTTTACATAGGGCAAGAGATATATCGATTCGGCTGCTAAAGACACTAACGAAATAATTAGAACCACTATTAACAATTTTCTTTCGAGCCTTATCAAACAAATTAAATGGAAAAATGCCAATTTATATGCAATTTCTAAGAAGGGGACAGCAGTCAAACTTCTAGCTAAAGTTCCGTATCCCTCACAGCTAAATATCATCTGTACATAGCAACATCCAGAAACATCTTAACTTATAGATGCCTAATATCGATAAAGAAAAGCAAGATCTGGCGATACGCAACTCAAACCGACCATTCATATAATCTAGTTAGCTGATAAGACAACAAGGGACAAACAGATTCAATCCTGCAGGATTTTTAAGCCTGTGATAAGGTACCACGCGAAGTCTACCTGTATTGGGTTTTATTCGCATGTTTATGATACTATAGGGAAACGGGATAGAGAAAGGGCAGGTTTTGGTACCCATAAACCGATTTAACCCTACCACTGGCTTTTGCTAGTGCCGGTACCAAGTCCGGCTATCCCGAGTTCCTATCGTTATTTATGTTTGTCTCTTGTTTTCATTATTGTTTTTCTGGTGCAGTTTGCTTGTAAATTGTGGCATGTGATTGTAGTTCCTGGCCATTGTACGTGTTTACTGTTATCCTGTTTTTGTAAGACACACCACCATTGCAGCAGAACCTCGATCCATTGCTTGGCGAGTTCCTACAAAATTGTCGACACAAGGTACTGCTAGAGGGTAAATGTCAATCGACAGCTCCTGTAAAATCCGGAGTGCCCAGGGGCAGCTTACTAGGACTGCTTACAAAGTCAAGATAACAGCAACACCTACAATTGTCGAAAATTACAATAATCAGAAGCCACAATCCACAAGGGAATGGCACTACAAAAAACACATGAAAGACTATCGACAAACATACGTAACGAAAAGACGACTTGGTACCGGCTCTAGCAAAGGCCAGTAGTAGGGTTAAACCGGTTTATGGATACAAAAATCTCCCCTTTCGCTATCCCGTTTCCGGATAGTGTAATTAACATACCAATAAAACCCAATACAGGTAGACTACTAACTCTGTGACCACTATCTTGAATAAGGAAAAGAATGTGACAAAACGTAACTTAAAAAGATAGGTCAAAGAGTGCTCGCCCCCTAAACTGCCGGCTATAGCTCGCTCAAGGAGCCTTCTCTGCTGGTAATACACTGTCGCACTACGGAAGAAAAATCAAACTAAAAACTTCCCAAAGGGTTTGCTAAAAATACCAATAAAAAATGCAGAGTCGTAATGTATTCATAGGCAGTAGGGTGTATATGTGTAAAATTTTCAGGTCACTGGATTGCAAAGCCAATTTAACGGATTCGTTTAGAATATCTCATCGATAACCACTATTACGTGAAGAATGTAAGTCACGTCCCAGTTTGTCTAGATTTTTTTATCAGTTTCTGACATTTTTAACAACATTTCCATAGAATGCCCTTTGTAATGACCTGTTTGCGAGTCATGTCATATTGGGACAACAAATGTTAATATCTTCTGTATGAAATCTATAACCTTGTTGTATAAGTTTTGATATGACAGTAAGGTACTCTCGTTACAATCGTCAGGGGTAGAACAAACGCTTGCGAATCGTACTGGTCGAGATATGAACACCCGGATGAAGCTTAATAATAGTGAAATCAAAATCATCGCTTTTATCATAAATTTCAGTTTTTTTTTTATTGTACATGATACATAGATCCAGAAAAGGGCAGTATTTAGAATCATTGAATAGATTGTAAACTTTTCTTCAGTCCTTTTTATGCCCTAGGATCTTTAGATCGGGGGCATATGTTTTTGCCCTGTCTGTCTGTCCGCAATTTGGTATGTGTATTGATCATGTGAAGCTGAACACAAATATGCAAATTTCACTAGGGTCAGGTCAAAGGTCAAGGTCACAGAGGTTAAAAGGTCAAAATCTAGATTTTGCTATAGCTCGTTAATTACAATTGCTAAAGGCTTGATATTCTATATATGAATAGATCTAATAAAGGTTAATATATATCCACCAATAAAATTTGAGTCAGATCAAAGGTCTAGGTCACCGAGTGCAAAATTGAAAACTTTATCAAAAACTTTAATATTACCTATATCTTTTCAACCAACTGTGATAGGACCTCCATATTTTGCCTGTGTATTGCTCATATAAAACTGAACAGCATTATGCTTATTTCACTAAGGTCGGATCAAAGCACAAGGTCACAGAGGTTAAAAGGTCAAAATATAGATTTTGCTATAACTCGTTGAGGTCTGATATTCCATATATGAATAGATCTGATGAAGCTTAAAATAAATCCACCAAAAATTTTTGATTGAGGTCAAAGGTCAAGGTTACCGAGTGCAGATCTGAAAACTTAAACAAAACTTCAACATTACCTTTATCCTTTCAATCAGATGTGATAGGACCTTCATATTTTGCCTGTATATTGGTCATATGAAACTGAGCAGCATTATGCAAATTTCACTAAGGTCGGGTCAAAGGTCAAGGTCACAGAGGTCAAAAGGTCAAAATATAGATTTCTCTATAGGAGATGCTATAGGAGATGCCTACTCTACCGGTGCACCTGATCTCACCCATGGTTTTTATTGGGTCCGTGTTGTTCATTTTTGTATATGTGCGTGTCTTCATTTTCTTTTCTGTGCCGTGCTCATGTTATATCTTCGTTTCTTCGTTTTTCCGACGTTGCCATTGTCCTTGGATTGTTCTTTTCAGACTGACGGTTCGGTTCTCACTTACTTTGTTAATTACAATTGCTAGATGTTTGATATTCTATATATGAATAGATCTAATGAAGCTTAATGCAGATCCGCCAAAAAAATGTCAGTCAGGTCAAAGGTCAAGGTTCCTGAGTAAAAATTTGAAAACTTCAACATTGCCGTTATTTTTCCAACCAGATGAGATAGGACCTTCATATATGGTCTGTATATTGATCATGTAAAGCTGTACACCATTATAAAAATTTCATTAAGGTCAGTTCGAAGGTCAAAATCACAGAGGTCAAAAGGTCAAAATCTAGATTGTGCTTTTAGCTCGTTAATTGCAATTGCAAGAGGCTTGATATTCTATATGTGAATGATCTAAAGAGCTTAGTACAAATGTCTACTTAACCTTAATTTCTAGTGATTGCATTTTTAGCATTTATTTTGTATGGTAGACATGGTTGTTACCGGGGGCATAGTGTTTCCACAAACACATCTTGTTTTTATATATATTTGGTGTTTAATTTGCTTGTCTTCAGCTATTTGGCGTTACCGTGTTTTTTTAATGATTTTTGACGTGGATCCAGAAATGTTCTCAGCAGTTTCCTTAAAGAACTTGGGGCGAGTTGGTCTGACATGCCGAAACGAACGGTTGATAAATACCAAAAGAAGATATCATCGATACTTTCATGCCTGATTGGAAAAGACAAATTATAGTAAATTAGAACAATATAAAAATAGCATAGTATGCAACAATTAAAAAGTAAAAAACACAAAAATTTACAAATTAAAAAACATCTAAAAATGACAACAGGGAGAGCCCAACAATTCGGCCGTAATGCCTTCGACTAGGCGGCTAACGGGCTGAAATACGGAGAAGAATGTGGAAATGACCAGAGCAGGCAGACCTTGTCAAAAACGAGAATAAGACATTAGTTTTCTATACTATACAAATATTAAATTTCAATATATGAATAATATTATAGAATGGATTGTTTCTTAATATTCATGCCAAGGCGTCGAGCAGTTCCAAGAAAATGAATGATTTTTTTTGTTGATATTTGTATAGCAATGTTTTTTTTCCTCGTTTTTGATAATGTTCAGGATTCGGCACGGTTCTTACAGGTAATATCTGTGATACGTCATTATGTCTGCCTTGTCTCGTCATTTCCACATTCTTCTCCGTATTTCAGTCCTTTAGCCCCTAGTCGAAGGTCATACGGCCGAAACGTTGGGCAAACAACCCTTCTCTCTCCCTTTTGTCATTTTTACATGTTTTCTAATTTGTTTATTTACAGTTTTGGGTTTTTCAATTATGGCTTACTATGCCATTTTTATTTTGTTCTAACGGTTAATTTGAGGTCATTGCACAACATATATTTTTGTATAGTAAAATAGAGTGAATGGTAATTTCCTTAGCAATGTCATCTTACTTAATTTCTTCAGTTTATGGCCACTCATCGGTACTGGCCAGTTTGGTCTTGCGATTTCCAAATAACCAGTTGAAAGGAAAGTAATAATCACAATGAGTGAATATAAACATGTTCAATTTTGACAACCACGTGAGTATTGACAACCGCTATTACAAACAGGCATTAAATAAAGTCTCTTACATTGTTTCGAGTTTATTACGTATATTTCTCACATCAAGATAGTTAAATTTCCACATTTCAAAGTTTGAGGTTTACCCGAGAACTTTAAAATGTGAAGATGTGAGAAATTATCTTAATAAGCCGAAAAACAATGTTAGAGATTGTTTCTCTAATTCATACTCAATTTATTTGAGGTAAAGCGATCTCCGTAGTCTCCAGTCTCAAGTATGCCGCCATTGTCTTGTCTTCCAGAAACTCCAGCCTGTATAGGCTCACCTCGTTAATATACGAGTAATAATAAAAGTTTTTTTTTTAAATGTTCATAAATGGTAAAATCGGTACACTAAAATACCAAAAAGTTTTTGGCAATGACCTATTGGGTGCTTGCTCTCAAAGCCCTTTACGTTTAGAACAATGAACAGTTTTGAATATTGTTCACCTCTAGTTGAAGACCCTCAGGTGACATCAAGATGTAGACAGGAATAAAAGCCCTGTCCTTAATGAACTGGAGTTTTCTATGTATCGTGTGTGTTTTTGTCACATGTACATTCACTCCATATCCTTTCATATTTCCTATTTTTAAAGAGGCTAAGTCTGTGTGTATGTAAGGCAAAGCATAACCTTCTACAAATATATTCAAATTCGTGCAAAATGTCACTACAGCCACATTTACAGTTACACAGAATAAAGCTGGGATCTATGATCAAGCATATTGTTACATTTTAAGCAAGTATTAATGTTCCTAGTAAATAATGTTTGTAATTCATGAATATATGACTGTCTAGTTGGTTCCAATGTGCTACAATCCAGCAGGAAATGTTTCATAGTTTCAGGAGAACTTTTACACAACATGCAAGTAGGATCCACCTGATTTTGATTAAAGGCAGCTTTATTACTTTGCAGATGATATGTTCCAGTCAGAATTCTCAGTTTTACTGGGCTCTACAGATGTCTCTGGTTGAGCTTCTTACACTTGCTAGTGACGAATGTAAATTACCTGGTTCATAATTGCCAGTGTTAAGACACTGGATTGTCGGAAAATATTGAGACATATTTAATAGGTGATTTTTCCAATACTTATTTATCGACCGGCTAACTTTTGTCTTCCATCTTCTTTTTGGAGGTGGTGATTCAAAAATATCTAGAGCTGAGCCTAGTTGGTATTTAGCCATTATGTTTCTAATTTTACTAAACCATGATTTATTTGTGAATCCCTTTACAATTAACTGCCTTTGAGCAAGTTGTCTTTCTATTGTGGTATTCTGATCACATATTTTTAAAAACATCCCCAATGCTTGTTTGTGAATAGTACCTTCCAATGGTATTGCCCCAGAGAGTGTGTATACGGTCACATCTGCAGTGTTTGCTGGGATTGACAGAATTTGTTTCAATGTTAGCCGGTTTTCCATGGCTCTTATTCAATGTCATTTTGACTATTCATGTTCCTCCTGGTATGTAGGTATATCGAAATCTTTAAAACAAAAACTACAAGTGACTCAAAATAAAACAGTAACTTGGGGCCAAGAGAGACTATAGGATCACCGGAATTACAAAGTTTGAGATATCTGAACGTGGAGCAAAGAGTAAAACAATTAAGACTGACCCACACGCATAAAATCTTTAATAATAAATGTCCATCATATCTAAAAAACAACTTTGTAAAAGTAAATGAACACCATAAATATAATACCCGATCAAGTCCCTTTAATTTTGTAATACCTAAGATTAAAGGCACAGAATCAACATCGTTTTTTTATAACGCTATCCAAGATTGGAACTCACTTCCTGATTCCATCAAATCTATCACCAACATACTCGATTTAAAAACGGAAGTGAAATGTCACTTACTGGATATTAGGAAGAACTGATATCTCATTTATTCCAACTTAAAGACCAACTGCGCTACCATTTTCGCCTGCTATTAATACTTTGACCTCAGAAATATTTATCAAATAAATTATATTACGTTTATACTTATTTTTGAAGGACCCCATTAGAAATAAACCGGAAGGTTTTCATGGGTTATCCTTGGTTGACGAGATCAACATAATTAAGTTTTTATTGTGATATTTTTGGGGTCAAAAATTAATATGTCTTTAAATTATATGAAATTTTTAATCACAATCTTAACTTATTGATTTTTAACCTAAATATATTTTACCTTTTACCTTTTACGTTTTACCTAATGTTTTTCTATGAAAAGTTTTCAAAGTGTAACCATATAGCAGGATTGGTGTAATATAAGTATTGAATAGATGCTGGATTAAGTCCATTTTTCCCATTTTGTTGCTATCCTCATTGCTATGTGTAAGATGGCGCCATTCATTGAAAGGTTGTTGAATATAATATTTTTTTATAAAAATGTCATATTATCAAGAAATTGAGTTATCTTAGTCATAAAAATGCAGAAACTAGTTCGTAAGACAATGATGCAGGTGTTAATTTCATCAACATCCGGCTGTACTATTTCTAGAAACTGGCACGACATTTACATGATTGACCAATCAGCAAGTGAGATCAATTTCTAAAAGTGTTTATTATTTTCATCAAACATTAGTTGGGAAGTATTTATTTCGAACAAGAATTAGAGAAAGCACAAATAACAATATTTCTTTTGCATAATTAACAATTTATGGGGGATAACGCTTTATTTGTAAGAAAAACAACCACAATATAAAAGGAGATCATAATAAATATACAGTCGTGTCCCCGATTATTGCGCGTCCGGTAATACTGCGCACCGTCCATTTCACAATGATATCGTTCTTAATTAAGTAAATGATATCAAGTGACACTGACCTGTTAGAGAGAAAAATTGTAGGTCAACACAAAAAATTAAATTCTTCCGCACATTACGTCACGATACACTGACTGGTATATTTTACGAATGGAGGCTAAGAATATGTTACCCTTCTTATTAAAATACACAATAATTCAAAGTAGAATTAAGAATAAATCCTGAATTTGGTTTATTTTGTAGCATAATAATATATCTGATGGATACCAAATGATCATTCCAAAATCATTCGTTTTCTCCACGTTTTAACCTATTTTTTATGACATGCGCAGTATCACCGGACATCACACAGGTTGTTTACATCACGGGGTCAGTGTGTTTTCATAGAAATTAAAGCGCAACTGACATAACCTTTCAATAATTGAATATATTCAATGAAAACATTGATAAATGAACTATTTTTAGACACCAAGGTTTGGTGTTAAAAAGTATTCAGGAAAGACAGATCCGTGTTGAAGCTTTAGATGCGCAGTATCACCGGCCAGCTCTGTAGTGTTCCTTTTATATTGGAACGTCAATTATCACCTTTTGCCAGCTCTGTATCAAAATTAACATCTGATAATTGCTATTTTATATTTTTGTTGACTTGTTTGAAACGTTTAACAATACAGCATGATTCTTATGAACCTCTTGTTGGGTGAAGTTGAAAGACAATTAGCTCGGGATTTTTGGACACATTTTTATTTATAAAGCCGGAAGTGCTTGACATTATTTAGGCTGTCTCTTTCACCACGATCAACTTCCTGTTCTCTCTGTGCAGCCGTTACAGAAGTTTAAAGTAAAATTCTTATCTTTGTTAATAGTTTCTCCAAACAAGATTGTAAAAAAATATTGTTAAAATCAACATAGCAATGCTTAAAAATAAGGGAACGGTCCTGTTTGCACACTGGACTTTCAAATTGGTTTGTTAATCGCCAATTTCATCAAACCTGTAACTTTCAGGATGTCATGGATGTTGTTTTGTGTCTTAATCACAAAATTTTGATTTTATGTATTTTGGATTACCACCAAACCCCCGGAATTGATCATTTATAAATTTGCAACTCCATCTATACCCATTCCATTGCTAAATTTCCTTTTTTTTTGTCTGTACACATCGGGGCTCTATCCTAGATACTGTGGTGAAACTCGCTGCCATTAATTATAACCCTTTGGAATAACAACGGAGCTTCAGTTGGGCAAATATTGGGTCCCTGCGTCCTGCAATATTGCCACAGGAATTCTCTATACCAGGGGTTTGCTAGGCCCAGAGAATTCTACCCTTCCCCGCAAATACGTGGATTAAGATAATACACTGAATGAATGGGATATACCTGTCCTGCTTGGTGTCATCCGCTGGAATGCAGACTCCTCGTGGTCCTAATCACTTGGGGGTTCTGCTTGACTGGTTACTTAGCGGGAAAACCGGGATCCCTCTGGTGTCACCATCCATCCCCGGTATAGAGTACTTCGGGAGTTCTCGGCATCCACCATAGATGTAATGGTACCTAACTGGGGAACCCCCGTATGATGTGCTATTTTACTACACTACACTACGTTCCTGTGAGGGTTACGACTCGGTCAGTCCCATTACCTGTAATGGAGCAAAATAAATTTCAATTTGCATGCAAAATTCCTACTGATATATAAACATTATCAATTTTTACTGCTTATGAATCTTATATTTCTGTGCAAATATCTCCTGAGGTGGCTCAAAACGTTCTTTTTCGAAACATGATTTCAAAATTGCTCTCCAAGTTTCGGCCATTTTGAAATTTATTTTGAAGAATATGATCGGATGTAGGATTTTAAAACCAATTCCGGACATCTCCGGATTATATCAATGTTAAATTCTGGTCAATAAGTGACATTGATTTGCAGAATCCGTGGCCGCATTTTATGATTTTATGGCCTTCATTTACTTTAGGGGTCCCACTACTTTAGGGTGGTGAATTTTTCGTATTTACATTCTTTAGGTTAGGGTTAAGGTTTTGGGGAAGGGTTAGGGTTAGTGTTTTAGGGTTAGATTTGGTACATGTATATTCATGAGAGTATCCAAATATGATAGGGACCCCTAAAGTAAACTTAGGCCGATTTTATTCATTAGTCTCTGTCAAACCGGCGATTTACTTTTCAAACCCTTGGCTTCAGATTTTCAATGTGATGTTAAACACTTGTGATATGAAAAAAATATGCATATTTTATTTTGAAAATAGAGGAAAAATGTAAATTTGAGGATTTATTACAATCAAGGGTCTGGTAAGTTCATAATAAAACCATAATTTATATTTTTATACGACCGCAAAAATTTTGCGGTCGTATTATGTTATGGCGCAGTCGTCGGCGTCTGTGGCCAGCATAACTTTGTTTCTAGTGGACGGATCATCTTCAAATTTGAGTATGTGGTTTCTTGGTATAATGGCTATCCCGGGTTTTAATTCGGGTTTATGGCCCTACCCGTTTCAGAAAAAGGGGCCAAAAAGGGGTAAAATTGGGTATTTTTGTGTCTGTGGACAGCATAACTTTGGTTCCAGTGAACAGATCATTTTCAAATTTTAGTATGATGTTTCTTGGCACATGCTTTAG
>MJUU01000281.1:63034-73836 GCA_002080025.1 Modiolus philippinarum | reverse complement strand
TTTTATCTTTTACAATGTATAAACTTGACAGACTACAAACAGTTTATTGTCTTTTACTACCTACATGGATTTCCTGTCCCTTTTTACCATAATTAAACCCTTAAGGGGATAAGATACAGTACCAAGGGTAGATAATAACATCGCCATATCTGGGACTTTCACGGGTTAAATACAAAATGCTGTGACAAGATAATAGAGGGGGCCGGAGGGGGTCTCATCTCGGAATCCTGACTTTATTTTTCTAAATCCCGAAATCCCGAACTACAAAGAAACTTAAACATGTTAAAGACTGGTGATATCCGGTTCCTGATAAGTTATTTCCCGAAATTCCGGGTTTAGATCATAAAAATCCCGAAATCCCGAGCTTTAAAACATCTAATCCCGACATCCCGAAAAAGGACCGGTTCTCCCTCATAATAAGCAAGAGTATGATATTGAAGAGGCATTATCATGATACACATGCATGATAAGCATTTAACTTTAAATGAGGGTCGGTTTGATCTTTTTCGGGACAACAGGAAAGGCCAATTATTTCACAGAGAATTCGGGAAAAAAACATTTATCAGGAACGGAATTCGGTCAATTTTATTTTTTGGGATTACTGAGAGAATCATGCATTTTTTCTGGGGAAATTGGGATCAAAACCCTCCTACCCAACCCCTTAAATTAAACCAACACAACATACAATGAATTCTTATTTTTTTATTAAAGGTTGGTAGGTGAAACCAGGGAATTTTTCACTCTATATTGATTTATATATTTGAACAGCGGCATAAGGGAAATCATCACAAAGTCACTAGAAGGGTAGAGTTGTATTCGACTGATCTTTGTGAATTTCTTCAGGCGCAAGTAATCATTAATCACAGGATCAATTCTCTGTTCTGTTTGATGTCTTTTATTTCCAGTTTAATGAAATTAAATTCTGTTATATTATACGCAACACTAATAAGAGAGAAAACCCAAGTTTACGACGTTTTTCCAAGCAAAATATAATGTAACGTCATTTCGCGTCAAAACCGGGAATGCTTATTTGTAGCGATAAAAAATGCCAATTTGTCTCTGTAGCTTTAAATTAAGCACATGGACCCCCATTTTTCAAAGCGAATTTTTGAAGAGTGATGTTTCACGGAGATCTCTGCAAATTATGAAGAAAAAATCAGTTCACAATTTTTTTCTACTAGTATGTGAAATTTTACTTACAAGAAGTGAACGTTTTTTCTGTAAATATGAACATAAATGTCAATTTCGAACCACAAATATTGAAATTTTGTTTTAAAATGTATACTTACCTTCTTAAGAAACATCTAAGGAAACTGTAGCAAAAAAACCGGAAGTAATTACTAGTATCTTAATCCGTTCAAAAGTTATGACATTTTACATATTGTTGTAAAAATACAATTTTTACGCAATATTTTGGAAAATTGGCAATTTTGAATCGCAATTATCTCGAAAACGAAATCGTGAAGGTATATTTTTCTTTGCTGATTTGGAAAGAGCATATTCAAATTAACTTGATTTCAAAAATTCACGAAAAAATCAGTTCAGGATCTCTACTGTATCGTATCTCCTTAAATAAACAACACAAATACCATTTTGACAGCTATAATTTATAATTGCCACACAGCCACCTGTTTGCTAACTAATTAAGGGTATCATATAGCCTTATAGGTATATAGTGCAGGTAAATCTAACAACTTTGTGACCCATTAATGACATCCTATTAGGTAAACAAAAGAATAAAATTTGAAACATATTTACTGTAACAACCAGTATCAATATGCACAAATTTATTTCATTTGACCAGTTTTTACCACTATGGCTTTTGCCTTTATCTCAGTAATATTTGAACATACAACTTTAAAATACCTATTATTATTTCAATTTACTAATATTATGATTGTGTACAAACTTTTAACCTACTTAGCAAAATATAACCATCCCCCACACCTGTCTGACAAGGGTACCAATATGTGTATTATAGGCTCAAAATTGTTAGACTGTCTTTTATTTCAATTGTCCAGTATTGTCCGCTATTTACCGGTATTGTCCACTGTCACAGACAATACTAGTATTGTCCGCCTTTTTGCCAACCTTGCTAATTATTTACTTTTCAAGCAATTATTTACACACTTTAATACTCACTTCTTATAACTTATATAATTATAAACATGAGACATGATAATTAAATGTGATGTCTTTTGAATACCTTAGGCTTTGTTTTATCCTATTTTGACTTGGACCAAAACCTGGGACTAATATAACAGGGATTTGAAACTATTTAACAAACCAGTTTGATCAAAAGCGGTGCCCCGGCTACGATTTTCGGCTGTAACTTTTGATTTACTCTGACAGCATAAAATTATTCTGAAAATTTTGCCGAAAAGCTGATTTATCCCATTTTTACAACATTAAATTTTAGTTCACACAACAATGAAATCCCAATTAAAAATGGGTAATAAATGCACCATGGGTTGTTTTCTTGTGTAAAGAGGTCATAAAATTATCGAGAAACCGTCCAATAAACAAATGACTAATAAGCTTCGGAACATTGGAAATCAAGAAAATTGGCTAACTTTAACTAGCTAGTTTACATGTTAAATTCCATCCTACTATTATGAAATTTTACCAGGATAAAGCTCTTTGTATCAGCTTTATAGCCATATATATACTAGTAATTTACGCAGGAAGGATTTTGTACTGTGCTGATAAATTTTGGCTGAAGTGACCACTTTCATGCAATTTTTAAATACAAATTTTTGAGTTCAAACACTAAAGTTTTGCCTGTGTATTTTACAACTAAATTTAAAGAAAAATATACCATGATTCTCATCAAAGTTTCATATAAATTTTGTAGCATTAGATATTTTGGGGAAAAAAGCATCATGAAGAGTAAAATTTCGCGGTATATTTTGAAACAGCCAAAATTATCCAAGTTTTAGAGCAAAATTTGTGTACTTTGGAATAAATTTATTTTACAAAAAATGTACTATGATTTGCAGCAATCTTTTTTTCTATAAAATGATGTATTTTGTATTAAAATCAGTAGAAAAATGTAGCTGTAAAGTGTACTAAAAATGTCCTATGTTTCAACAGAGAAATGATAAAAAATATGACAATTTACAGGTAAATCTACCATGACACGGAAATTGTAAGAAATGTGAATGTTTTAAATCCCTGTTATGTTATTAATAGTCCCAGTCAAAACTTGGCATAATGTACATGTGTCAGTTTTAAATTCTGACCTAATATCAATGTTGATCCTTGTAATCTTTGAAAAAGCTCTTTCACTGCTCGAATAACATGGTGTACTAATCACCAGGTCACTTGATTTCACCAAACAGCCCAATCAAGTTTTAATTCAACTAGCACTTGTAACAATGCTAAAGCTGTTCCTTTTTGTGGTGTAGTTTAAAACATTGCTGGTCTGTAAATCTGCGCGCCTTTTCCATGGAGTGAAAGACATTCCCATTACACTTAATGCATGTAGTTATCTCAAACACATGTAAAAAAACAGCTCAAAGAACTCATTTATGTCTTAATTATAACCCAAGAAGACAGTATTCCATGCTGATAGATTTATCAAAAATGTAAATGGAAATGTAAATACATGTATGAACATTAATATACGAAACTTTGTCTTGTCGACACATGGTAAAGATATTTACACTTATTGAATCAAACTTTAAGTTCTAAACTTCCAAAGACAAAATCTCCTTTCAATACATTGTTAAATGTAGGATTTTTTACTGCTGGCATGGGAAATGTCAACCCAAGTTTCTTCACATGCTTTAAACTTTGGTCAGTTCCCTTTTGTTGTTGTGTTTAGTACAAGGAAGATCCATGTGTTTTTGTAGATTTGTGACCACTATCACAAATGAAAGGTAATGGTGCCACACAACCATTTAGTAGCTTTAGGAAAAACATTGTAGCACAAATCTGACGAAGTGATTTTCACCAAAGTTATATTTTTGTTAAATGAAATATAGCTAGCAGAATAAATGCAATAGCTAGACAGTGTTGCTGGTTGTTGGCTTTTTGTTAAAACTCTGTAACAAAGTCGACATTAGCTTGACATCATGTATCTGTAGTTAATAAAATAAAAGGTCATCCTTATTTTTTTTCAGTATTGAAATACACCCATATCATCAATTGAATAAAACCAATTAGATAAAAGTGACAACAAAATAAAGTGAGTGACCAGTAAGGAAAATCCGTATAACATCATATAATCTTTCATATTTTCGCTATATTCGCGATCAAGAAAAATCCGCGAAATTCCCCCCACGTGAATAGTTTGATTTTGAAGTGGCCTATGTACAATGTAAAAGCAATGACATTGTCGATTATGAAAGGCCTTGAGCACGAAAATAACCCCCTCGCAAAAGGTTTTTCAAACAAAATCGCGAAAATAACACCCCGCGAAAATTTCCACGTTTACAGTATACAAAAATGTATGATGTTCACGTTTTGTCTGAGAAAGATGATAACTGGAACAATTAAACACAGTACATGTAAATGAACTTCATTTTCAACATACTAGTACACATGGAGGGTTTGTAGGAAAAGGCCTTTCATTTTGATGGACATTACAAATACAATACATGTATTTAAGGTGTATGCAGGGTATTTTCTATGTAGAAACATAATTGTATTATATAAAAATGCAAAATAAAATTTGGGGGCCACCATGCATTTAGGCGCAAAAACTGAAATAGAAAATTCCAGGATTTTACATAGAAATGATAGGAAAAATGACTATATGAGTGCAAAGCTTGAAAAGTCTATTATAGAATTTGTTCATACTTTGCATGTGTTTTGAACTTCTTATACAGTTTACATATAAAAAGTCACCGTTGATATAAGAGAGATAAATAGCGAAATGTTAATTTCTCTAGTGATACATGTATCTATGTTAAATTCTTTTATCAAATTATCTGCCTTGCATTATTTCTGTGTTTCCATAAATCCAGCAACAGAAAGCTCATGTATTTTAGTTCACCTTTTGGTAATGGATTATGAAGGAGATGAAGAATAAAAATTTTTAATACTTTGAAACTTTCTTTACATTTTAAATAATTATTTTATAAAATTTCCTAATGAATGGATCCTAAATGAACAAGTATTAAACAAAAATGGCGGAATAATAGCACTGAGACACTTTAATTATCAACAAATTATGTTTATCTTTGTCACGACATCAATAAGGACAATCAAGTCAGTTATCATGATGATGAACAACATATATATAATATGGACCAAACAATTATGAGTACAATTGTAAAATTATTAAAAAGTAATTCCATATTATCAAAAAAATTATTATTTTTGTTGTTAGGGTTGCAGCGATGAACCAAATATAGTTTCTAATGAAGGCACAGTATGCGAATAGACAATAAGGTGATCCAAGAAAAAACCATGAATCTAATTAGTAGCATAGATCTTCCAGAATTTACCATTCTTAACATCATAAGCTGGGGATGTTCTGCAGCGATGATCTTTGGTGGAGTTGTTCCATTCATACCTCAGTACAGAGACATACAGAGATCTGGAAATGCTGAAGGGTTCTCTCCCTTTGTTTGTTTAACCTTGCTGATAGCCAATATACTTAGAATCATGTTCTGGTTTGTCAATATTATATTTTATACATGTTATATGAAAATATTTTTTTTAATTAGATTTTTTGGTATACTGAAAACTGCAGGCTATCTGTGTGAAAATTTACACAATATTTTACGAAAGGATATGGAGTAAATGAGCATGCAACCATAACACATATGTTTACTTCAACTGCAACAATTTTAATGAGCTGTATGGCCATTTTGGAAATTAATTCCTCATCGGAAGCACTAGAACCCAAACATAGGAAATCCACAATTTCAAAAAAATGTTTATAATGCAAAAAAAAAAAAAAAAAAAAAAAAAAAAAAAATAAATAAACGAAATCCGAATAATCTGTAAAATCAAATAGAGTTAAGGACAAAACTACAAAGGATGGAGTTAAACCTTAGGTTTTAGAATTTATATAAATTTAGATAAAAAATAAAATAGTAATGGTGCATTACATGATACATGATACCCTGCCATGTTTCACAAAATTTCAAAGTTTGAATAGGCATAACTCCAGATCCCTGTGTTCTTGTGAACTCAAAATTATACTTGGCCTATGTTTTATGGAAAACAACTTACATACCAAATTAGAAGACAGTATGTCATTTCATTCACAAGTTATCAGTCAGAAACCCTAAAATTTGCACTATTTCAAAGTTTCAAGGAGCATAACTCGAGAACCCCTTGGACCTCTGAACCAAAAATCGAACTTTGCCTGAGTTTTGTAGAAAACAAGTTACATACCAAGTTTGAATACAATATATTATTTCATTCACAAGTTATCAGTCGGAAACCCTAAAATTTGCAAAATTTCAAATTTGCAAGGGGGATAACTCCAGAACCCCTTTGACCTGTGAACCCAAAATCAAAGTTGGCCTGAGTTTTGTAGTAAACAAGTTACATACCAAGTTTGAAGACAATATATTATTTCATTTACAAGTTATCAGTTGGAAACCCTAATATTCGCACAATTTCAAAGTTTCAAGGGCCATAACTCCAGAACCCCCTGGACCTCTGAACCCGAAATCCAACTTGGCCTGAGTTTTGTAATAAAGAAGTTACATACCAAGTTTGAAGAAAATATATACTTTCATTCAAAAGTTATCAGTCGGAAACCCTAAAATTTGCAAAATTTCAAAGTTTCAAGGGGCATAACTCCAGAACCCCTTGGACCTCTGAACCCGAAATCAAACTTGGCCTGAGTTTTGTGGTAAACAAGTNACTTGGAATCATATATTTTGGAAATCAAATTGGTCAAATGTTTCTTCTAATTCTAACAAATTTTCTAACTATGGTTTCAATGTAGAATTCCAAAAATTAGTGGTCTTTGACAATTTCAGGAAATTTACCAAAATTGAAATCAAATGTTTTTGAAATTGAATTGGTGAAAATGATTGTCCTAATGGAAACAAACCCTAACAGCATGGTTGCTAGGTAGAATTCCAAAAAAAAAAAAAAAATACGTGGTCTTTGACACTTTCAGGAAATTTACCAAAATTGGAATCAAATATTTTTCAAATTCAATTGGTGAAAATGATTGCCCTAATGGATGAGTTTGCGTCGCATGCCATATGTGTCACAATCCACATTTTGTGGTCTTTGTCAAATCGACTCTTGGGGCCTCTTGTTTGCATCAAGATAAATA
Organism: Modiolus philippinarum; assembly: GCA_002080025.1. Lineage (NCBI taxonomy): Eukaryota > Metazoa > Mollusca > Bivalvia > Mytilida > Modiolidae > Modiolus > Modiolus philippinarum. The sequence goes on along the minus strand of MJUU01000281.1, from coordinate 66,584 downwards.
TCAAAAATCCGAAAGCTTATTGCGCATCTACAGACAATATGCAACAATTCTACAACAAAATTAAAACCCTAAATCCAAAAATGTAGAAGGGGTTCGCGTCGCATGCCACATGTGTCAAAATGGACATCTTGGGCCTCTTGTTTTCACCAAGACCAATATAAAAAATCCGAAAGCTTATTGCGCATCTGCAGCATATATGCAACAGTTCTATAACAAAATTAAAACCCTTAATCCAAAAATATAGGAGGAGTTCGCGTCGCAAGGATTTGTGACGGACGGACGGACGGGCGGACAGACTGACGGACGTGCGAGGCCAACGACAATATCCCCGAACTCTCATTCGAAAGTGCGGGGATAAAAGGTTACAATCTTGGAATTTAAAAAACGCTTGTTTCATAAAAATGTATCCGATAAGTATTTCTGAAAGAAGAAATGCAAAACAAGTGGTCTTTGGATGTCTCAGGAAATTTGCGAAAATGTTCGTGGTTACTGATACAAATTCTAAATGGTAGGTTTCTTTGTTAAATTCCAAAAATAAAGTGGTCTTTAAGAGTTTCATGAAATTAACCTAAATGTGAATAACATATTGTGATCAATATATAGAAAAGGCTGTTTAATTTTAACCAATTAATATTTATGGTTGCGAGTAGATTTCTAAAACAAAATAGTGGTCTTTTGAAAATTTCTTATCAGTTAATTGACAAAAATTTGAATCGGGTATTTTTTAATACCAATTTGTGAATATATCTGTTGTAATTGACGCAATTTCTGAAAGCTGTTAATAATTGTTTATGGTGCAAAAAAAGACAACAACAAAAAACGAAAAAAAAAAACAACAAACCCCCCCCCCCAAAAAAAAAAAAACAGAAATATAAGATTGCATGCTAAAATGTCTTTGACCATTTCAGGTAGCTTAATAAAGTTTGAACAATAATGCAAATTCTGAAAGCTTATTACATGTATGCATCTGCATGCAACTATTCTACACCAAAATTAAATCCATTATTCAAACTAAATGCTTAGAGTCGGAGTCTGGATAGCTTACCTGACTAAATGCTTCTAAGCAATGCCAAAAATACAATGATACATTTTTATTTGCTAGTAAGCTTAGTAGATACACATGTTTAAACTTGCCAAGTCACATTAAGTTTGATCTCCAACGGAACAAATTCTATATCATTGAGTGTCAGTGCTATGATGAGGTTCATCGATGGGATGAAAAGATGTTTCAAAACATTGAGGACAAACCGGGGTGAAATAAAGGTCCTAAAAATCACACGGATGTTAGGAAATAGTTCATTTAATGATCATTTATTGATAATACATGTTTGAATAGTACAGAATACCAACTTGATTGTTTTTATTATCTTTATTGAAAAAGTTCTGGATAAAGCACGAATTTAACAGCCACCAGTGCTGAACTTAGCTTAACAATGGAACTATGGGAAAATCATATTTCCATATTCTCCTCTGAAGCAAGTTCAACCAAGCTTTACAGGAGTGATGACCGGAAGGTCCTTCATTTGTTTCGATTCGATAAAAACATGGACGCTAGTGCAGACTGACATAGTTCAACATTTGACCCAATGGAAAAAATCACCTTTTTATCTTTCAGACTGAAACCGCTGAAGCAACTCCAACCAATCTTTACAGGAATGATGTGTGGAAGGTCCTTTTTTTTTTAAAAAAGCTTATAATATAAAGAAAATAAAGTACCGATATGCAAGGTTCTTAAAACTTGAACTTTATCTGGTAGATTAATTCAATCTAGGATCGCTCCCTTATGGGATAGTTTTGTGACTGAGAATCAAAAAAATAGTAATAAACTGTAAAGTAACATCTTCACCTCAATTTGAACTTAACAAACCTGGTAACATATATGTATAAATATCTAAGTCTTGGTCTTTTTGGAATTTTATTAGGTTTCACTTTCCAGAATAGAGGTTCCCTTTGTACGGAGTCCATAACAATATGTTATATTCTTTTGATTCTTGAATTCTTTTGATTTTTGTATATTGTATTGTATGCGATCATTATTTATATTATTCATTAAAAAAAAATGTTCCATTTGATTTGTACCATCTTGTCGTGGGAGAGGATTTATATAGTCCTAGCCTGCTGTCCGATCCCTTTGATTATTTAATCAATAACATTATTTGAATGGAATAACAATATGTTCTTGTTGTCCATTCAAGCTCTCTGGTATCACACGTTACTCTTTTGTCTGTCTCGAAGAAATTGGTGTAATTCAGGCGATAATTGCCCCCCCCCCCCCTCATAATTGATCTAGGATCAAATTTTTAGATTTTGTTAATTTTTTCCATAACATGATCCAGCGTGATTTTCATGTTTTCAGATGTTTATTTTCCTCCACAGATTGTAATTCACAGTAAATGTCCAGTATATTCCGACTCATTGTTACATAGTCGGCGCACTTTTCCCCGTATGAATATTTTGCTCTGTATCTTTGAATTAGTAATTTCTTTGAATCAGTTTTATTTTTTAAATACCTCTGTTTTCTTCGAACTTCAATACTAAGTGTGTTATTCTGGATCATGCCCTAAAGTGGTTTGTTGTACAGCTAGATGTTTAAATGTTGACTTTCCCTAATTTTGCCGTATAGATTTTTCTTGTCTAGATTTCCTGGCTGTTCTTACAATCAGACGCTTTTTGGTTTGATTTCCAATAGATGTTTCAATGAAGGTAGTCCCTCTGAAATACATCTTAAGTGTTTTTTCATCAGATATAAACATCTGTCTTTGACTTTCACATCTTTAACTCGACCTCGTGCTTTCATTTAACAAGGAATTTAAATATTTGTCTGTCTTTATTCGTCTGAATTGGTTCCATGCCTAGAAATATTTTGAATAAACAGATAAAGGAATATGGAGTAAATGTACATGGGACTAAATCCCTATAAATACGTGGTAAGACTAAGCAAATGGAACAACGCTTTGATTGTTGTTCTTCATCTTGAAGTCACTATAAGGCCTTCAACAAAGAGCAAACGCTCTTACCTCACAGTAAGTTCAAGACGGCCCCTAGTACCGGTTTAAGCGGAATTCACTTGCTGAATGTCAAACAACGCCACATCCATCCCTTTCATTATTTTTGATGGATGCGGGGTTGTCAACAAGCATAACATATCGGGCGAAGTACTCTTACAAACACTGTCATCCATTGCCCGACAAAGGGACCAATGAAATAGACAAAACAACATATAAACGATCAAAGGGCACTCATCGAGTTGTTTGTAAGAACACTTGGCAATCAAAATCGGGAGATGTGGGCAAAATATTTACAGACGGCCAGAAAAATAGTTTAATATTTTACAAAGCAAGAAAGCCAAATGTTGAATTTTGATAGTGCATTCATATGAGAAATTCTCACATGAACAAGTACACCGTAACTGACAAAATACAGAGCATACACCTCAAGCACGGGGAATCTTTTTACGGACTCCACACTGCACGAGACACAAACTCCACGGTAAATAAACAAATAAAGGGATATGGAGTAAATGTACATGGGACAAAATCCCTATAAATAC
>MJUU01000281.1:11531-60132 GCA_002080025.1 Modiolus philippinarum | reverse complement strand
TTTAGTTCTATTTTTAGAAATGTATATAATCTAATGGCTTCCGAAAGCACTCCTGCTTTAAGTGCTATTTCCAGGCTTTATTTCAAATTTTATGCTGTTTATGATAAAGATTTGATAGAAAACGATTTTTGACAGAATATTTTGCTAAAAGTTATAAAGCCGAGACCTGACAAGTGACAATTACGCAACTATAAGACGCCGAGGGATTCTTGCTGTTGACATTGAATATTTTATTTTATTTTCCATCCGTGCAAATTTCGGCTTGAAAATATTTGAAAGAACATTAATTTGACAGAAAATACATGGCTTTTTTCACGGCAATGAAACAACCAAAGTATTTGAGGCTTGCAATTATCGTAATTCAAAAATAACTATGACGATCCCATGGGAAAACTTGTTGCAAAGAAAATTCTATTTTAACTTCAACTTGCCGAACTTTCTGATTATAATAATTTGGGGAAAAAATGATCATTTGTTGACATTAAGTTCATTCCTTTCTAGTTATATTTTCAATAATTTCTAAATGTTGACCCTCGATGATTCCGCGTTCAACACGATGTCACGAGGGGACCACACAGGTAAATATTTTGTCCACGTTCTCAATTCAGTTGTCCACGTTCAAGATCACGGTGGAATTCCACGTTTGGCAAAATTTGTCCGTGATGACAACAAGGATTTTGCGTTTTCCATGTGAGCTGTACAGTATATACCGGGGTCTCACTGTATCGCGGTACGTACGGTTTGGGGCTAAAAGAATCAAGGAAAGTTGGTTCTTTCATTTGATCATACTCTAAATATTTATTTCATATTCTCAATGCATCTTTTTAAGTGAAAAATAAATATCTATGGTATATTTATGCATCGGACTTAAAAGGCCAAAATCACAAGGTCAGTCATTTTATGTCAAGAAGAGTACCACTGTATCGCGGCAATACAATCCATCAACATGAAAGGCGCATTTATGGACCAAATTAATTGCTTAACGGGATAAATTAAATTACTGTATTTTATGATACTTTTTTATGAAATAAAGTTCACACAATGTTTTTCACAACATTGATTTAATTGAAATATCTTTATTTGAACTTGAAAATCTTAATTTTAAAAATGTTGGTGCAAAAACCACGATTTTAATGCATTTTGTACATTATATTTATCTAATTGTTTGAAAGTCATTGATATTCAAATACATTTCTGAATTATCAGACGGATAAGCTGTTAGAATACTTGTCTTACTTTCTCCTAAGCAATACGTACTTAGTAACAGGAATAAAAAACGTAATTATCAAGGAAAAGGTATAAAAACGAAATAATTCCATTTAAGGTCTTATTTTAGGGTACCGGGATTGTAGCCTATATTACTTTCAATATTTGTAGAATCAAGTAACCATGTTGACATTTGTGATCTACAAACATCAGACAACATACATGTACCCACAACATGATGTTCTTAAGATCAAAGAAATAACTTTTTACGATATTTTTGTCGGGAGAGGGGGTCGCCATGAATTACTCACCATTATCAAACGATGGCTAATTACATGTATTAAAAATGTGTTTCTTACAATTACATTTGAGAGAACTGTTAAATGTTAAGTACACGGAATACTACAAGGCACTAATCTTTAATTTTCTAAAAATTACCGGCCGATAGATGACGCTATGATTACGTCATAGAGTAGAATAACGCGTACCGCGATACAGTTGAACCCGCGATACAATGGGAACATTATATACTAACAAGCTCTACAGAGCTTTTTACCGACATGCAAACATAAAAATTGACACAAAAATAAGCACCTCAAGTAAAGCATCAAACAAGCAAGATGGTAAATGCATAAATAAAACAAGGAAATAACACACATTTAAAGCTGCATGGTGTTAAAGCTTATTCATCTTAATCATATGGTCATGAAGGTTAAATAGAAGTAATATATAAGCAATGTATGTAGCTAAAAAGCTGGTATAAAAAGCTAAGCATATAATATAAAAGCAGGATATGACCTAAAGATGGTAAAAAAAACATGAAAAAATTAAGATTCATAACAAACTGAACATTTACAATCATTTATATTCCAAGATTTTAAAATATTCTAAACTGATTAAAATTAGATATTTTCCTTAAATGATCTGGCCATGGTAGGTCATTCGATAAAACTGCAGCAGTATATTTAAAAGAGTTCTTACCATAGGTAGTTGTCCTTACTCTTGGTATATATCTACAATATTTGAGTATCTAAAATTATATTTACAATCTTTAAAAACAACTAAATCATGTAAATTTTAAATGGTAAATGGTGGTGAAATTTTGTTAAAAATTTTAAAACACTCGATAGCCATAATATGTATTCATCTAATGTAAATTTTAATGATGGTACTTTTGCTTTCACTAGTAGTTCTTCATACATTGTCATATGTGCTTTAGAAATCATTGTATATAAACCATAAAGCCCTTTCTTGAAATTTTTCCAACTTACATGTAGAAGTATTATTTTTTTTTACAAAAATGCCAAACCAATGGACAGAAATTAAAATTTGACAAAAGTGTGAAAAATATTCAATTTATTCAGAAAAAGCCACCTAGAGAGAAAATCAACAGCACAGAAGAAATCATCAGTGCCTTTAGGCCATAAGATTTAGGATTTTTTCGCTTCGTCTGTTCATCCTGATTTTTTTTCCTAGATGAAGCAGGGTCATTTGCAGCTGTGGAACTGGAGCTTTATAGGTCCTTTTATTTTTTTCTGATTTGGCTGACCAAAGAGCCACAGATTTTCCAATATTAAAGACTTTTCGGGAGGCAGGACTAATTGCAAATCGTATCTGGAATGGATATCCTAAAGTAAATATTTTGTCAATCACTGAACAGAATATCAAGTTTTCTCACTATTGCAAAGCTTTTTGAATGCAAATAATTAGTCATCTGCATTTAAGAAATATTCCTATTGAATTTTGAGATATCTGTTCTGGACATGACCTTGCATTTATTGTGACCTCTGGGAAGATATTCAAAATGGCCACTAAAGTATGCGGGATGACATATATATTCCGTCAATTTCCTTTATAGATGAAAAATTACTCGCCTTGCATAATTAAATGTTGTAAGTATTAGAAAAATTTTGGAGGAAACAAATGAACACACTTTGGTACGCGTACTTGGTGTCTTGTTGTCAAACAACTCCCAGAAAGGTGTGACACAATTCACCTCACAGGAGTCGCAAGTTTTAAATAGGGGAAAATTCGTAGCTCTAGATCTACGGTCCGCAACTACATGTATCAAAAAATTAGAACAAGGACCATAAGAGCTACGTTTCCGCAGCTACAGTATCGATACAGAAAGATACTTGTCATAAATATTCTGTGATATTTGGAATGTTCTGGAACAGTCCAGGCATTTACTAAAAACTGTAATATTACACAATTTTGTAACAATCATTTCTACTAATGTTTTATTGGACAAAAAAGTGTAAGACAACAAAAACAGTCATTCCTCTCTGAAACATGAAAGCCTACCTAGGAATTAAACTTTGTAAACAATATACTTTTATATTTTACATCTGGAAAAATTATTCTCAACTCTTCTAAAAACTGTTCAACATAAGAAAATTTTTCAATAACAAAAACCAATAATATAAATTAATGTAATCTAAAAAGTTTATTACAGAAAACTGTAATATAACAAAACCTGTCAACTTGCTAATAAACAAGACTTCACGCTGAAGCATAATGATGAGGAAAGAGTGTATATTTGTTTTGCACGTCTGAAAAAATTATTGTTGACCTACCAAAATTTTTTTCCCCAGAGAAGTAATGGATATTTAATTGGTTTTTGTGTCTGTCAGATTTTTATCTGATAATCTCTTCAACAGGAATAAGTAAATATTAATGTTTGACATACAAAAATGAATTCTGAAGCTTCTGAAATAAACATTTATTCTTATTTCAAAACTACAGCTTATTTTCTTATATATATTACTCCATTAGATAATATGGCAATGTATCATTACAGATCTCTGTAATATAACCAATTACATAATCCTGTATTATCATTGAATAATGTAATATTACAGTTTTTAGTAAATACCTGGACTGTGGAAAGTTATTTGGAATAATTTTAATTTTGAATTTTCTTTTATCATGGCATAACTTTAAGAACCCATGTTGTTGCAAGACATTTCCTGTTGTACAGGTAAAAATCTATTTTAATCAGGTAGACTTTCAAGGACATTTCAGGTAAAATGGGTAAGAAGATTTGCTCCTCTTTACTAGTGTACTCTGTTTTATGGCTGTTAAATTCTATCACAGTTATAGTGAATCTTTGATTTTATGTCTAAAGGATTAAAATGTATGTCATTCCAAGTATGTTCAAAGTTCAAAGTTGATTTAAACCAATCATGGGTCCACAAGGGACATAACGACAATACAAACATATACGATTCTATTACAAAAAGAAACATGAAGCATGCAGTATGCAAATCTTTTTATGATTTATATTAAAATAGGCAAGTAAATATGCCTAAGTATTTGTGTGTTATTTAGATACATGGATCTGTCCAAGAGTGTCAAGCATGGTAAAAATGATAAACTTATACTTTATCAATGATAATCAATATCAATATAATAATTTAACAGAATACCATGTTATTAACCTCCTCATGACTTACGCAAGAAAACAAGTTCAAGAAATCTTTTTATGCAGAAGTCATCAAGGTTAGATACTAAAAGGTTTTTGAGGTATTCTATGTACATGTGTGTGTAAATATAGATTTAGTGGATTTTGAATCCCGAGAACAAACCTCCCAGTGTCTAATACAAGACAACAAGTATGATTTTATGGTATGTCTCTTTCTGTACTTTAAGGAACCATAGCTCTATAGGTTCTTTATTGTGTCGCCTGCGTTCACGCAGTGGCAACATATAGGGATCATTATCCGTCACATTTTTCTCAGGAACCATGTATCCAAGCCTTCTGCAATTTGGCATGGAGTATCAGTAAGGGGACCTATACTGTGGAATAGAGTTTTGAATCTCTTGCATGCCCACTTCCTTTTTGACGGAACTTAGAATATTTTTTGCATCTTGAAAATTTCTGTCTCGTTTTTCTCAGGTACCACAAATCCCAGACTTCTGCAATTCAATATGGAGTATCAGTATGGGGACCTATACCGTGTAATAGAGTTTTGGATCTCTCCCATCATGCCCATACCCACTTCCTGCTTGACGGAACTTAGAATTTTTTTTGCTTATCAGGGTCACAAAAGATTTCTGTCACAGTTTTCTCAGGAACCAAATATTCCAGCCTTCTGAAATTTATCATGGAGTATCAGTATGGGACCTATACTGTGTAATAGAGTTATGGATCTCTTGCATGCCCACTTCCTGTTTGATGGAACTTATAATATGTTAGCGATGGGTGTAGCAAAAATTTCTGTCACATTTTTCTCAGGAATTGCATATCCAAGCTTTCTGAAATTAAGCATGGAGTATCAGTATGAGGACCTACAATGAGTTTTGGATCTCTCAGATGCCCTATTCCTGTTTGATGGAACTTAGAATATTTTTCGAGTTTTGAAAATTTCTGTCTGTTTTCTCGGGAACCACATATTCCTGCCTTCTGCAATTTGGCATGGAGTATCAGTATGGGGACCTATCCTGTGTAAGAGGGTCTGGAATCTCTTGCATGCCCACTTTCTGTTTGACAGAACTTGGTAGAATATATCTTTTTGGGTTATTACGCAGGCAACACATGTCTTCCCTGGAAGACCTACTACTAAGTATTATTTCGATATTGCAGGCCTAAATGTAGCATGCATCTTCGATAAACACTAGCTACATTTAGGTACTCCGCGCCATATTCCTTATAATAAGTTCCCCTGTTGCTTTTATTGCCCACCCTTAATTTCTTTGAAATCCTTAAGTGCCTCATTATAAAACAGTAGATTCTGTATTTATTTCATGTTTTCCTTCGTTGATTTGTTTATCATTCGAGCATGCCTGTTCATTTTTATACATCATTGTGCATTGGAGTTTCTGTTTGTAAATGATGGAGTTATTTTTGTTTTTGTTTTCCGCATGAACAGCTGATAAAAGATAACATCCTACTTTAATATTCTTGTCTCCCATGTGTAAAAGATTCATTTTGTCAATGATTACATTGAAGATTTTTATTATATGAACTTGTTTTTGAACATGGTTTGTGTCTTTTGTAATAAGGCACCGCCTTATCAAATTTTCGTAATGCCCATGGCATACAATTATTTTGGAAATAAATCTGGTACCCAACAGTCAGCATGACAGTACAACACAGGTAATCTGACCCCAAAAGGTTCTGTATGTGGGTCATTCTCTCAACAAATTTTTTTTATAACTTTAGTATTTTATTATAATTTAATCAAAATAATTGATATATTTAAAACTTTACATGTTTGGGACAATCTACCAAACGGGTAATTACATTAAACAACGGCAGTAGAATACCGAAGGAACAAAGGGGTAAAATTCACAAAAATCGAAGTCCAAAGACAGGGCAAAAACGAGAACACAGAAAACAATGACGTTAGACACAAAAACAATGACGCCAGACCGACACAAAGCACAGAACCAGAAACCACAACATTCAGAACAAAGGCACTCACAGTGTGAACTCCAGTGAAACTCAGAGTGACATCAGGTGCTCATTAACTAATGAAATATTTTACAAGATAATGATAAATGAGTAAAACATAAACAAATGGATCCACTGACCATGCTGACCAGAAACCAGTGTCAAAGCGCTATTATAATCTGTCTCCGTTGAATGAACGAACTTTATTTCTCAAAAACTACATACATAGTTACAGAGAATATATAAATGTAAATCACAGCACATGTGAACAATATAGAGTTAACCAGGAGGGGTGACCCTTTCATTAATAATTTTGATAAATCTACATTATTGTACAAAATTTTTCATTGAAGGGTTTATCAATTTTCATACATGTATATGTGGCACTGAACATGCACCAGATTAAGGCTTTTTCAATTTTTTTGTAACCCCCATTACCACAATGATTACAAGGGATTACAATGCAAGCGTACATTTTTGAAACATGTAAAGTGGAATGAAGATTACAAGGGTTACATGCAGTGCCCCTGCACTACATGTATACAATGTAGCACAGGGGCATTTTACAATATGTTCAATTGAACCCTCGCTCTGTAGGAGAGGGCTGGATGATGAACTTTTTTACCATTGTCTGTCTGTCAATCTGGAACATCATTCCTCAAGGATTTCTCAGCTTGTGTATAGTAATGAATTGATTCATGTGTTTGGTATGTTGAGTTGTATGGTGTATCCCCTTTTCAAGTCTGTGATTTATCTACTTATTATTTGCCAATAACATGAATAACCTTTTTAGAATTGGAGAATTTACATGAGTAAAAATGAGATTTTATCAGCTTTATTGTGTGGCCTATTGTAAGCTGAGTCGATACATAGGGATAACTATCCATCGTCTTACATGTACGTTGTTGTCCTGCGTCTTCATCCTATGTCGTCTGTAGGTTTTTGAATCCACAACTCCTTCAAAACTACTAGTCCGATTTCAACCGAACTCTTAGGGTATGTTGTTTACTTGGTGTAGTCGTGCACCTGATACTTATAATTTTGATTTTACAGATTTTAGAGGTTCACACAGCCAAAATTGCTCATTTGTGAGTCTGTCGGTTTTTTAATCCGCAACTCCTTCAAAACTGTTAGTCTGATTCCAATCAAACTTTCAGGATATGATGTTCACCTGTTGTAGTTGTGCATCTGATACTTAGAATTTTGATTTTACTAGTTTTAGAGGTTCACACAGCCAAAATTGTTCAGTTGTTAATCTGGTTTGTTAATCCGCAACTCCATCACAACTATAAGTCAGATTCCAACCAAACTTGCAAGATATGTTGTTAACCTGATGTAGTTGTGCATCTGATATGAAAATTTTGATTTTACAGATTGTAGAGGTGCACTGAGCCAATATAGCTCATTTGTTAATTCAGTTTGTTAATCTTCGACTCTTCACAACTGTCTGTCATATCAAAATAATATTGCTACGGTTAAGCGAGTGGCAAAAGTTTCATTTCAATGAGATGTAATTTTACAACCCAAGCTGGCATTCAAAAAGACTGCCTGGGGGAAAAGACGAGAAACACACTTTACACATTGTCAATTGATTGACGGTGTTTGTAGAATGCTTGATTGACGGCATTGCCATGTGAAGATTTTGCATTTGATTTGCTGCATAAAGATAAAACAATGCAATCAAATGCAAAATCTTCTCAGTTCAGTGTGTTCAAAGACACCCCGTCAATCAATTATCAACAATGTTTCTTTTTCCATGGTTTAAGGACGTCAGCTTGGGGACTGTTTTCATATCCTAAACAAATTTGCAGAATATGTTTTTCTCCTAATCTACCCATGGCCATAAAACATGATACATGTACTTAAATTTTTAATTTTACAGATTTTAGAGGTTCACTTGGCCAAACATTGCTCCTGTGCAGTGCAGGCAAGACAAGTATTCCATGGAACACCCATCAATTTTGTGAATCTATAGGTTACAAAATATCCATTTAAACATAAAATTCATAGGAAATTTGTAAACACGTCCGACAACCAATTAATCAGTTTGATAATAATAATAATCCATTATCAAAATCTGGAGCATGATCTATCAGTTTTAAATTATATATAAATTATTTGTTTATTTAATAAATTCTCTATTTTTCAAACTTGTCACAAACAGATTATTTGCCGGTCAATAGTTTCAAGGACTATTGACTGGTGATGAACTATTTACTGGGGTGAACTATTTACTGGTCATTAAATAGGATGGTGAACTATTAGACTTGCCACAAGTCTCTCTGTAAGTTATAGTCCCTTTTATTTAGTATGAAAATGTATAGAATACTATCAAACACCTGTTTACTATCCAGCTGCTGTACAGAGACCAAATATTTTTTAAAGGGACTATAACTTACAGAGAGACTTGTGGCAACTCTAGTGAACTATTTACTGGTCATTAAATGTACCGATGACGTCACATTGATACCTTTGATGTTTGATATTGGTACAATAAAACACTTTTTTTCTGGCTATTTGTACAATAGCAAGTTTATAGTTTCCCTCGACACCAACTATTTCCCTCCGCTTCGCATCAGGAAATAGTTGTGTGTTGGGAAGCCATGAACTTGCTATTGTCCTCATAACCAGTAAATAGGTGTATAATAGCTGTAGATTATTAGGACAACACTATGTTGAACATACTAAGATGTAGACAACTGACAATGACATGACTGAAACATTTTCTCAAACTATCAATATCAAGTTGTCTAAAACAACATAAAAAATAACAAATACAAACCAGTTTTTTTGTGTTCAATCAGTATATGAAATAAATATTAACACATTGAAAGTCTCGTATACAAACAGACATGCAGTTCAGCACATTTCTAAAACAAAATATCTCCCCTCAATAAAAAAAATTATACCAAGTACATGTACAATGTAAAAGCTAACATGAGTATGTACATGTAGGCATTATTACATTAGCCTCTATGATTTGGGTATTTCTAACATTGTATATTTGTAAACTGAAAAGAATGAATACTTTACTTATGGAGGACATTTTGGTGCCAAAGTTGTTATTGTGTCAAAGTCGTTACTTGTGTGTCATTCAGAATACTTAAAATAAACTAAATTCCAACCTTCACTTGTTGACATGCTGCGGTCTTATTAAATTGTATGGTGTTCGTATAAAGATAAGTTTAAAGATATTTCTTATGATTGTTGGAATTTTTTTTGCAGGTCAAATGTTTCTGCTTCAGAAATATCAGCTGCCAGGTGGCCATTTAGATTCTGTGATATCAAACAAGTAAAGTCATGTGAAGAAGTTTTAGGACAGGGAATTTGGGATCAAATTGTGTCTTCTAGTGGAACAAGAGATTGTATTGAAACTTGGAATTCAACACAGTGAGTAGATTGGACTATTGCATGCACAGATGCAGTCTGCATTCAGAAAAAAATCATTTCAGCTTCAATATAGGCTTACTTTATAATAGATACTTTTGAAAGAAGAAAAGAGAACTACAAAGTTATTTAGCAGCTTAAACATTGTTTTACTATTCTGTAAAATTTGTGCAGAGTACCCAAACATTTCTATTACATGTAAAGGCTAAACATGCTTCAGAAATGTGAGAATTCAGTAATGTGTCATGAATGTAACATGTCTAAACATGTTTTCTTCTCTATCAGTTTTTGAACATCTTTGAGTGTACGGTCTTCCAAACGTTTAGATTTTATCTGCACTGAAGAAACATAAGTTGTCGAAATGTGCATATGCAGAAAATAAATTATTTAGTTATTCTTCAGAAACCTATTTAGGTGAAGTGTTAGCAACTGAGATATCACATGCCAAGTATTTTGTATCACATCGCTCGATGTCTGATTCCAATTCCTTTTCAAAGCAAAAGAGAAGATAAAGCATCATGCTCTCACAGTAAGTTTTGTTAAATTATTTATACAGATATACGTAACACTGATTTGTTGAGAAAAATTAAAGAAACATTATCACTTATTACATTTCCATAGGTACCTAACATGCAAATGATTTAAAATAGAGATCACATGCTCAGGGCTGTTCCAGCAAAACATATATGGGACGGGGGAAGGCACTTTCAAATTGCTGCTATGGGTGGTTGTTACAAATTGGAGTCAGTATTCATAAGTTAATATAAAAATCCTATTTTGCATCTATGGGTGGTCATGATTATATGCATGTCTCAGTTACCTAAGATTTATATTAGATTATTGCAATTTGTTCCAATTTTATTTAGTTTCAACATGTTTACCACACTCCCCCCTTTATTTTCATCCATGATTCAGTCAAGTGATACTACATGTATAACTGTACAGCTCGCAGGGATGAACGCAAAGTCCTTGTTTTTGGGTGGATTTTCGCGACGTGGACTGATTAGCTAAGTCCGTGTAGCAGGGTGGACGATCACGGATGTCCACCTTAAATTACATGACCCAACGTGGACAAATTTTTGAAAACGGAATCCTCGTGGAACCATCGCGGCCACACCGAGGAAATTTTAGATGTACATATGTGTGATTTCATTGCAAACATAAAAATCGAGGAATATTTACATCCTTGGATAACATGTTTGATTTCGTTGCAAACATACAAACTTAGGAATATTTACATCATGGGACTAACATATATTTCATGATTTGTCCCAGTCGTATCATAGTTCATTAACAGAAACCAAATGCATGTAAAAAATAAATAAAACATTCAACTTTCCTAGATATGTATTTGTTATCAAAAGCATGCTTCAATAATTGTTGAAAGATTTGTATTCATATTACCTGAGATATTGATTTTTTTCATTGGTCGTTTTTTTGTTCTATTTTTAGAAAATTACCTAGTGCCTATCTACTATATATAAAATCTAATGGCTTCCGAAAGCACTCCTGCTTAATGTGCTATATCCAGGCTTTATTTTATATTTTAAGCTATTTATGATAAAAGATTTGATAGACAACAATTTTTGACAGAATATTTTGCTAAAAGTTATAAAGCTGAGACCTGACAAGTGACAATTACGCAACTATACGACACCGAGGGATTCTTGTTGTTGACAGTGAATATTTTATTTTAATTTCCATCTACGCAAATTTCGGCTTGAAAATATTTGAAAGAACAGTGGTTTGACAGAATGTGCATGCCTGTTTTCACGGCAACGTCAAGGAGACAAACAAAAAATTGAGGCTTGAAATATCGTAATTCTAAAATAACTTGACGATCTGGGAACATTTGTTGTCAAAGAAAATTATATTTATATAACTTCAACCTGTCAAACTTTCTGATTATGATAATTTTGGGAAAATGGTCATTTGTTAACATTAAGCTCAATCTTTTCAATTATATTTTTCACGACAACACAATGATTTCTAGATGCTGACCCGTGATGATTCCACGTTGAACATGATGTCACGAGGGGTCCACACAGGTAAATATTTTGTCCACGTTCTCAATTAGGTTTTCCACGTTCAAGATCGCGGTGGAATTCCACGTTTGGCAAAATTTGTCCGTGATGACAACAAGAATTTTGCGTTTTCCATGTGAGCTGTACAGTAGATACTGATTGGCAAAATGTCTTTATTTTTCAGTTATAAAATATTACAGAATGGGCATTATACTTGAAAAAGTCATCAAGTCAGAGTCAGGAGAATAAATTATGTTTTATAGGTAAATTTTCATGGCATACTGTGTATTTTGATTAAAATAATACAGATAACAAAAGAATTAAGCAAAGTGAACACAAGCATCATTTGACTTACATAACAATTTATGATTGAAGCTAGATTTATCTCAAAATAGATATACATGTAACCTGGAACTTTAAAAATTGTCATGCAATGAAAGTCATATTGTTAAGAATTTCTTTTGACTGTATAGTATATTATTGTAGTTTAGGTGTAATTTTTTTTCTTATACGCCTCATTCCGATTCAACCAGGGAATAAAGGGTAACTATTTTAAACTAAGACAAGCTTATGTACTTGTATCTTTTTCAGGTCACTTATGTTGGTTTACAATCCAAAAAGAAAGAATCTGCTTGATTGATTGAAGTATTTAATGTTACAGCATTTTGGAGACCATGTTTTAGAAAATTGTCTCAAAGAAGAAAGAGGAGACAATGACGTTCAGACAAGATTTCAGCTAAGGATTAATGTATCCAAAACAGTGTCAACTCTTGAGGATTTCAGTGTTTTCCTTTATGGCAAATGAAAGGTGGTTGTTTTGAAACTCAAGATAGCCGGCTGTCATAATTATTAGCTGGCTATCTAGATTTTCAGCAGTTGCGTGCTGTATTTTGATAAAGAAATGCAATGTGTATATAAAAACGGGCAACTTTTAATTTACTTGATACATATGAAAGTAATACAAAAGTAATAATAAATTGTGTTTTGTTGTCATTCTGATTTGACAGTAAACATAGTAAAGTTAATCCATTTCTGTTTTATTTTTGGGTTTAAGCTTTCAATGAGCATAACACTGAATGTCCTTTTTTGCACTTCTGGCATATGGAACTAAAATGTCATTCGTTCACTACAATAAAACCGTTTGAACTCATGTCGTATTTATCATCCCTTTAGTTTTTTCTCGGAGTTTTGATCGTTTTCTCGTCTAGTATTTATATTGAATGGTCTCCGTGTTCATATTTCCAATGGTTCGTTCTATTTTCATTCAATAAGTTCATCAGGTATTCTGTACAAAAGAAAACATCGATTTTGTTTCTTCGAATCGGCCATTTTATCTAATGAAGGCAACACTAACGACGAAGCTATGTTGGACCGGAACTGAAAATTTTCAGTTTTTACCGACCACCTTGACGAAACCAAAAGTGGTCGGCCTGTAAAAGAACCTGGTCGGCAAAGCCAGCTTAAATTGCGAATGGAAAACACTGGATTTCTTCAGTGATTTGTTTGGAGGAAAGAACATGCAAAAAGAAAACATCCAGGATAAATACTTGAATTCAGTCAAAAATATCGGGAGACAGTTAGAGAAATAGTTTGAAAAATATTAATATTCCATTTGAAGAAATTTCACTTTTAATATAATAGAATGTCATTAGTAATAATATTTTTCGAGACAGAACTGTTTTAAATCACTGTTCAGAAAAGGAGCTTTGCATTCTCAAGTGAAATACTGTATTAAATTGTTATTTGTTATTAAAGAATTTTTGAATTGATTATGTGCTTATTGCTGTTAAACTGAATAAATGCAATTTAGAACCTGTCTTAATTTAATACATCAGAAGCATGTTTAAAAGTTCCTGTTATCTTTTATTAAGATGATATTATACATGTTTCTATCTATTCGAACCCAATAAGAAAATCAAGCAAAATTTTTTTTAGTTATATTGTGGCTTTTAGATTATGCTGTGAAGGATTAAGTATTTATCTAACCATGGGCATTGACAAGTCTCTTTTGGATTTTTTTATATCAGCTGGATGTTGATTGATTCCTGTTTTTAGCTCACATGGCCTAAAGGCAATGTGAGCTATTGGCATCACTTGGTGTCTGTTGGTGTCCTTTGTGTGTTAGTCTGTTCGAAGCAGACTTTCAAAAATCTTCTCCTCTGAAACCACCTAGTCAATTTTTACCAAATTTGGCCTGAATCATTAATTAGTCTAGGGTATAAGGTTAAAAAATTTTGTTCGATTGACCCAAGGGTTAAACAACATGGATGCAATTACTAAAAATAGCACATAGGGATAAATTTCTGTTTTTGGCAAATAACTCAAAAAATGGTTTCAAACTTTCAGGTACATGCATAGTTCTTGAAATGCGTCAGTTGTGTCGGTTAGGACCAATATCATTTGCCAGTATGTTGACCCTGTGGTCGGACATAAAATTCTGTAAAATGCTTGGTTCTGTTCATACATTTTTTAATGTTCCATAATTTACCATGCCCTCGCTCTTCATTTGAGAGGTGAAAATATTGTTTTACACTAAAACTGGCCACATAGCCAACTATTGTCTGCTGTAAATGTCAAAATTAAAGAAATATAGAAGTGATACTAAGCTGGACAATGTTGACAATTGATGGAAAATGAATATTAAAACAGAACTGTGTTCCCATTGGCTGGTTATTACATTTTTCGCCACTACGTGCTCTACCAAGATTTCAGTTTGATGTTTCGTCAAAAAGAATATTTTCTTTCGGTCTGATAAAAGTTGTTTGGACAGACAAACCTTTCCAACATGCGTGTCCAAATGTCTGACAAGATAACAATTTTTTCAAAAACTCTATACATGTACCAAATTATGACATGTGGTGAAAGGAATAAACATGACAAGATCTACCAATAAAAAGATGAAAGTTTTTGAGTTATTGCCCTCTTGCTGTCTTTTAGTTTTTATTAGATAAAGGTCAACATTTAATTGCATATATCTTCATCTTATCAAGATCTGCCAAGCTGGAAATCTAAAGAAAATCAAAAGATCCATGTGGAAATTATAGCCCTGTATATTTGTCAGTCAATAATTTTTGTGTTGCCTGCACCTGGTGCATGATCGACACATAGGGATCGCTTTCCTTGATCTTGCATCTAGCTCTCTGTCCATCTGTGTGTCTGTCTGTCTGTCTGTCTGTCTGTATGGCTCCAAAATCTTTACATTATCCACATCTCCTCCTAAACCGCTGGGCACTTTGCAAGGAAACTTGCAGGAATGCTTCAGTATATATTCTGGATGTGCACAATGTTTTTAGTTCTTCTTTATTTATGTTTTTTCCAGATTTTGAAGCTATTTTTGGACTTGGTCATTTTAGCTTGTATACCTCCATTATCTGAAACTCCTAGCCCGCTTGGTACTTTCCAACCAAACTTGCAAGAATACTTCAATATATATTGCAGATGTGCACCATGCATTTAGTTTTTGATATATTTTAATTTTTTAGATTCCTAATTCTAAAATCTTTGGACTTTGTTATCCCCTTGCCCAACGGAGTTGGGGAGGGGATATAGCATCTCGCCCGTCTGTCCGTCCGTCCGTTCGTCCCACCTCAAGTTAAAGTTTGCGTTAAGGTTCATATCTGAGAAACTACATGTGGCACATCAATTATCTTTGGTCATTGGATGCATCTTGGAGAGTGATGCTGCTTCTGATGATAATTGGGTCACTCTGACCTACATTTTACGCTTCAATGACTCAGGTTAAAGTTTGTGTTAAGGTTCATATCTGAGAAACTGCATGTGGCACATCAATCATCTTTGGTCAGTGGATACGTCTTGGAGAGTGGTGCTGCTTCAGATGATAAAAAGTTCATTCTGACCTATAATGTTATGCTTCAATGACTCGGGATAAATTTGTGTTCTGGTTCATATCTGAGATACTACATGTTGCACATCAACCATCTATGGTCAGTGGATGCATCTTGGAGAGTGATGCTGCTTCAGATGATAATTTGGTCACCCTGACCTACATTTTATGCTTCAATGACTCAGGTTCAAGTTTGCGTTAATGTTTATGTATGAGATACCCAATGTGTCACATCAATCATCTGTGGTCAGTGGATGCATCTTCGAGAGTCTTGCAGCCTCAGATGATAATTGGTGTTAAAAATGGATAACAGGAAACACATGCAATGGCTGAAAATTATAATTACATGCAACAATTTGCAAGGGAACTACACAAGAAAAACACGTATAAGACAAAAGACTTTGACCTACATTTTACACTTGACTGACTTTGGTTAAAGTTTCCATTAATGATTATATCTGAGCTACTACAAGTTGCACATCAATGATCTTACTGTTCAGTGGATGTACCTTTGACATTCATTAACCTTTAGATTATGTGAGGGTTGTTATTTCTTGACAGCGGGCGGTGGGACTAGCTGTTGTTTGCGACTGCTCCAACTTCTAGTTATTTTATAGCTTATTGGTGTCATAGGGTATACCCCCACTATCCGCAACTCTTAGACCGCTTGGTACTTTCCAACCACACTTGCAGGAATGATTAAATGTATATTGCAGATGTGAACCATACATTTAGTTTTTCATTTGTATTTATCTTTTCAGATTTTCCAGCTCACTTTGGACTTTTTCATTTAAGCTTATTGCAGTCTTAGGGTACACTTTTATTATCCACAACTCCTCCTAGACCAACAGGTAGTTTCAAACCAAACTAGCATGAATTCTTCAATATATATTGCAGATTTGTCCCATGTATTTAGTTTCTCTTTAATTTTGATTTCTTTGGATTTTCTAGCTATGTTTGGACTTCTTTATTTTAGCTCATGGGAGTCTTAAGGGTATGCTTCCATTATTGGCAACTCCTACTAAACAGCTTGGTATTTTCAATCATACATGCAGAATGCTTCTATATGTGTTGTTTTATTTTCCTTAATTTTGATTTTTTTTCTAATTATCCTTGGACTTTTATTTTTGTTTGGACATTATATGACAAAACAGGAATTCTTTAATATATATAGTGCAGGCGACACATGTTATCCGTGGAACACCCATTCATTTTATATATGTTGCCTTATATTTCAAAAACTATTTGAGATAAATGTTAAACTGTTTAAATTATATAGACAAAATATTCCGCATGTAAAGGACTAGATGTTATCTTAATGGTAAAAGTTGTTTGATATGCCCATATCGTATCAAAGTTGTTACCAGAGAGGAACTTAGGTTATCATTGGACCCTACCTGAAAACGCATTCAAAGGTTTTCTTTGAAACTAATGGCCAATTGGAAAAATACTGAGCCACAAAATTTTTTTTTTAAAGGTTCCTTTAGAAAAATATGTCTTGCCAATCCATTCCTCATACAAGATGTAAGCCAGCAGGGAACATAGTTAAACATTGGACTCTATGGAAACTTAAATTGGTCACTACTATCTCTCTTTTGCTGTCTTTGAAAATTGTGTCTGGCAAGTCTGCATCATATCCAATATGGCCAATAGCGGGAACATTGTCACCACGAAATCATAGATGGATATAAAATGTCGGTGTCACAAATTCAACTTGATTCACGTCTTTCCGGGGTTGACATGACCGCTTGATTTACAGTGTGAAGGGTGCTGTATACAGAGCAAGATATGCATACTCTTCCAGAGCACCTGATGTCACTCTGTTTTTTGTGAGTTCAAACTGTTGCTGCTTTAGTTTTGAGTGTTGTATTGGTAGTATTTTTGTGTTTTTATACGACCGCAAAAATTTTTGGTGTTGGCGTCGTCGGCGTCGGCATCTGTGGACAGCATAACTTTGCTTCTAGTGGACGGATCATTATGAAATTTTAGTATGATGTATCTTGGCACACACGTAAACAGAGATTTTAATTTTGAGTTGGTGGCCCCGCCCGTTTTCGAAAAAGGGGCCAAAAAGGGGTGAAATTGGGGGTTTTCACATTTTTGACTGTAAAATCTTTATTAATTATTGGATTTTGATGGGGTTTGTTTCAGTGTGCTCCTGAGGAAATTTCCAATCTGGAATATGCCAACGAATTTCACGTAGCATGTACCGCTCACGAGATAAATGGGGCCCAACAGGGGCAAATCTAAAAAAAAAAAAATTATTTTAAGTCTGATTTTGATGCATTTTTTTTTCAATGGATTCCTTGTGGAAAATCAATATGCCGCTCAACTATTGGATTTTTGATAACTTGTTTCCTTTCCCAGCTATGAGGAGCCGAAAGGGGCCAAAATTGCGAATTTGCAGATTTATATGTAGAATTTTTATTTTTCATCGGATTTCCATGGGATTTTTTTCTTTGGATTCCTCTTGATCTCAGCTTTCAGTAGCATGTCAACGGACTTGGCGTAGCTCTTACCGTTTCCGAGCTACAAGGGGTCAAAGGGGCCAAAATTGTGAATTTGAAGATTTTGTAGAATTTTTATTTTTCATTGGATTTCGATGGGATTTTTTTCTTTGGATTCCTCTTGATCTAAGCTTTCAGCAGTTTGTCCACGGATTTGGCGTAACTTATACCGTTTCCGAGCTACAAGGGGTCAAAGGGGCCAAAATTGCGAATTTGAAGATTATGAAGAACTTTTATTAATAATCGGATTTCGATGGGATTTTTATCTTTGGATTCCTCTTGATCTAAGCTTTCAGTAGTATGCAACGGATTTGGCGTAGCTCTTACCGTTTCCGAGCTACAAGGGGTCAAAGGGGCCAAAATTGCGAATTTGAAGATTATGTAGAACTTTTATTTATAATCGGATTTCAATGGGATTTTTTTCTTTGGATTCCTCTTGATCTAAGCTTTCAGTAGTATGTCAACGGATTTGGCGTAGCTCTTACCGTTTCCGAGGTACAAGGGGTCAAAGGGGCCAAAATTGTGAATTTGAAGATTATGTAGAAATTTTATTTTTCATCGGATTTCGATGGAATTTTTTTCTTTGGATTCCTCTTGATCTAAGTTTTCAGTAGAATGTCAACGGATTTGGTGTAACTCTTACCGTTACGGAGCTGCAAGGGGTCAAAGGGGCCAAAATTGCGAATTTGCAGATTATGTAGAATTTTTATTTTTCATCGGATTTCGATGGGATTTTTTCTTTGGATTCCTCTTGATCTAAGCTTTCAGTAGTAATTCAATAAATTTGGCATGGCTCTTTACATATTTTGCAAAGCTCTTTCGTTTTTTTTTATCAGTAAGTGATCAAAAGGATTGATTTTTTCCCTATTTTGTTTCCAGTTAATAACTGTGTCAAGCTTCTTTTTGTGTCAATCTAATTATTGTGTCAAGCTCTTTACTGTGTCCACATTCACTTTAAACTACTTTTGTTGAAATTTTGGTGATCGACATGCTGCGGTCATATCATGCTGCGCTCGGCGTGGCCCTTTATTGTGTTGTGTCTTTTGTCTGCGTCCTTTGGTGTTCTTGCTTTAGCATTGTTTCTGGACTTTAATCTTGTCCTTTATTCCTTCGTTATTTTACTGATATTGTTTTATAAAGAACAAAATACCGAAGTTACTGTTAATTTATTTTCTGCATATGCGCATTTCGACAACTTATGTCTCATCAGTGCAGATCAAACCAAAACATTTGGAAGTTCATTAATCGAAAATGTTAATAAGCTGATAGAGAACAAATAACCAAAAGAATCTAAATAGAATAGCCAACATTCAGCTAAGGATAGAGCTTTGCATGAGGGAGATGCTCCTTAGTTTTAAATAAAATTGTTGCCTCAACATTTAAACTTCGGTATTTTGTTATTTGAATTTAGAAATGCAAAAGGAATAATAATGAGAACTGAGTAAAAACAATAAGTCTCCCCAAACTTTATTTATATATCTAGATTATATTTTTTACTCAAAGGGGCCAGATATGGGCTTTACAACATGCAGTTCTTTCCTGTATGACTTGGACTTTTATTTTTATTATTTCTTTCATGTTGATGAACGGATGGGTTAGCTTTACAAATAAGCTCGTTTATCAGTAATTTATACGAGTTTTCATTGATCTCGGGAGACAAATATTTTCAGTATTTGCTACTGCCCGAATAGGAAAAATATTGGCAAAAATATCTTGTGACATGCATTCTTTATCAATTAGCGCATCAACATTCTCTTATCTGGACATTTCGGCATTTTCCCTTATTTATATGTGATTAGATCTAATGGAGCTTAGCTTCAATCCACAAAAAATGGGTGGTCAAAGGTTAAGGTCACTGAGTGCAAATTTGAAAACTTTAGCAAGGATTTTAACATTGCCTATATCTTTTCAACCAGATGTGATTGGACCTTCATATTTTGCCTGTATTTTGGTCATATGAAGCTGAACAGCGTTATGCAAATTTCACTAAGGTCAGGTCAAAGGGGTCAAAGGTCAAAATCTAGATTTCGCTATAGCTCATTGATTACACTTGCTAAAGGCTTCATATTCTATATGTGAATAGATCTAATGGTACTTGGTACAAATGTCTGCCTTAATTTCTAGTGTAAATTGCAATTTTTTAGCATTAATTCTGTATTGTAGACATGGTTGATACCGGGGGTTTGTGTTTCACAAGCACATCTTGTTCAAAATTTGTTCTATTAAATGATTTAGTTAATTACATATAAAAAGAATCACAGACTTTTTTGTTTCTGATACTTCAAATATTGTCTCCAATAATAGACTTGCCCACAAGTTGGCTCGTCCATTATTGTCGACGATATTTTAATTTTTGGTATCAAAAACAAAACTTCCATTTTCTATATAACTTTGATTGATTTCAAATTACACTGACAATAGGATGAGAAGGTAAGACCATAGGTTCTTTAAAAGAATTTGTAGTTTGCGTCAACGAAATTGATGGGGACTAACGGAGAAATCCTGGCGTCCGAATCCATGTCAACATTTGGGGTATATCTTTGATACTATATATAATAACATCATCAGACTGTGCAAACAGGTGCATTTGGAGTTGATTCACATCCTCTTAGAAAATGAAGTCTATTACCAATATTTTCTGCTTGATTGTCTTTCATTCGAATTAACATTTAATTTTATATCTAAGTAAGTGTGCATGAAAGGATGATCTGACTTTTCATATGCATTCACATGGGATGCTTTATCAGCAATAAGATCAGTTTTGGTCAATTTGACCTACATTTTCCGTGATAAACATTCAAGTTTTCAGATCTTATGTCATTCAGACCTAGCATATGCATGCATCTCGGCTTGTGTGAATACGATGGTAATTTTAATGTTCATATGTCGAGATGCTGTGTCATCATGCTGCGATGTGGTTAAACGTATTATTTGTTTCCTAAATTCACAGCACTTAATGTACATGCTCATGTTAGTGTACATGTGTTATTTGGAAAATGAGATAGTTTACTGATTTTGAAATCTACTTTATATAAAATTTGTTTAATAACATCTGAAAGTCTATTTTATTTATTAGATAATGAGAAAAAAATCTATGGAAAAATAGTATGTTGAAGCAAATAAAATAAAAAGAGAGTCTTATAGTTGTCATTAAACGATCTATTTTGATTTGATATCTGTTAATCCAGAATTTATTTTAAACACGTGGTATGCATTGCACTGTAAAGTTTTAATAATATTTTAGGATAAAACAGTGTCGGAGGAGATGTGAGTCTTTGGGACGTAATTTTGCCCGTTCACTGGGAAGAAATCTTTTCCACTGTATTCTAATGAAACATTTTGATGGACGTTTTATTGCCCACCAAAAATTGCCATTGAAGCCATTTGAGATTTATGTTGCCCCAAGCAGATACGTCAAGTATAAACCTGAGGTGGATATTTGTTTGGATGACACCAGTTACAATGCCAGCATTTGTTTAAACGTTATTGAAGAAGTGAGTACCTACTTTTATTATGCTGCAGTTGGTTTCATTACCAAGACATGCATCTTAAAATAACAATCGTAGTATTATTTGATTTATTCAATCATGTCATGTCAGCCAAACCCACACAAATGTGTTACTCGGTAATTTGTAACAGTGAAGAAAAAAAAACTCATTTGGAGATCTTCTCCGAAAACTACTGAGCCAATCTGATGTGCTTTATGCAACATAAAACTTGGTAACAAATCCTCTTTATTTAAGATTTTATGCCAAGTTGACTTAAACTCTCGATATGGTTTGCTCAAATTGAAGCAATGTTTTGGTAGAAATGTAATATGGTACATCTAAACCTTTACAGAATTGATACATTTATTCAGACCATAGACATTTTTCTCTGTTATCAGAAATGTCTGCTTTATTTTTTACAACTGAAAGCCAATTTGAGCGATTACGTGCTCATGGGAACCTCTGATTTCTTTTCTGAAAGAACGGTAAAGATTTCTACCATATTTGGCAGAAGTGGTGAGTTGATTGTCCTTAATAACATTAAGGATTTTGGCAGAGGTGTAAAGTAAATATTGAAGCTCTAGTCTTAATGTGTGTTAACAATATGTCCTGGCCGATCAGAGTTTCTTACCTTTTTATTTTGCAGGGTTCAAAACCTGACCTTGAAGACTGCATACATCAAACCATGTTTAGTACACTGAGCGGAGGGAGATCTAATACTAATTGTTATGTTATTAAAGTAGCTCCAAGAGGCATGTTTCAGGTAATGAGTAACTTTTTGTCTTGAAATGATAAAACAGGTAGGCAAACAGTTATCACAGGGGTAGATAAAAGGCAAAAAAATTCTTTCCATTTGTTTTTAGCTATTTTACAGTTAATATGGCAATCAAGATCATTTTTACTTAATCTAATCTATATCTACTCGTACAAGATTTTTCAGAATTAAGAATTGTTGTAAACATTTCATTCATAGAGTTTACCTTTAGAATAGTATATGACAATTAATAACATTCATATACATCACGTTAAACAATGATGAACTCATAGATGCACTGCTTTTACATAGTCAAAAGGTGAACAGAAGGTTTTGTGTTGAAATGTGCACTATATAAAACTTGAAATTGTGCTCATTTTCCAGTCACCTGACTCTTTTGGTTAGTGTGCTTTTGCCTTTTCTTAGTGTCCGTCGTCCATCCGTTAAAATTTTGCATTTTTACCATCTCCTCTAACCCTGGAAGCAAACGCAACCAAACTTTATGGGAATGATGTATGATGTATGGAAGATCCTTAACCAAAGATTGCCTATTTTGTTCAATTCTATGAAAAAAACAAAACCGCCAGGGCTGAACATACTTGAACTTTGGGAAAATATCAGAGTTTTCATCATCTGCACTGAAACTACATAAGCAAAATTTAACCAAACTTTGATCTGTATAGCGGCAAGATTTAGAAATTGCAGAAGGCTGGTCATCTGTATGTCATTATTACTGTTGGTAAACTATGTAGATCAAGTACATAATTATTTAAAAGTGAAGCAAAATATCGAGTTGGGATGTATATGTGAAAAATCGTGCGGCAATCGATTTTGAAACCGTTTTGAAGGGTAAAATTAGAGACAATCTATGCATGGGGTTCTATTGATATGAAAGGAAAAGCAAGATATGTTGTAAGCTTCTGTATATTCAGTAGACTGACATCCCATAGCCCCAGCAATATTGAAGACAATGTTATTACGGAGGAATCTCGGACTAACCAGTACAGACCTTTAATATTATTCCTAGTCCTGAAATTTGTGACTCTGTGTAGCTTATTTTATATGCAGACTTTTATTGTTGCTACACTCCATTTAAACAATCAATCTCAGTAAGCTACTTATAGTCATGACTTTCAAGACTATGAAATTCCCAAGAGCAGAGATTTTGAGAAATGCCTTTTTTTCTTATTTTTGGCTGAAAATTAGGTGCACTTAAAACCTTAACAAAATGTCAATAAAAACAAGATGTTCATACAAGTCATAATGTAGCAATTCTGAACTTCCTTATATGTCAATGCAACGAGAGACATTTGTGTATTAACCAACCCCATAACATCAGTGTATGATAATGTACAATCACCAATCAACAAAGCCACACTAGACCAATCTTTAAAACCAAAGTCAAACTTTTGATAGCTAACTGTACATTTTTTTTTGTTTCTCTTGAAACCGTTTTTGCTATGATTGTTCATGAACAAGACGATGTTGGAAAAGTCATTCTTAGAAATAGTAGACTTTTTGACTTCTGTTTACATTATATTTAGTTATGGGTTGTCAACCATACTGCTGCCATTAATTGCATTGGCTGTCCAATAAGAGCAATCAATGAAATTCAGAGTACCCGAACTTGGTGCTTTTTTGCTTTAATCTACAATTTGAACTCAATTAAATTTAACACATTTGTCCCATCTTATTAATAAGTTTTCTTCATTATGTCGAGAGTGACTAATAAATTACCCTGGGTATCCATGACCATGTGTGCATCTACGACCACTTTGTCTGAAACGTAACCTGAAACAATATTTATTGGTATGCAGATTCATCTGAGTGTGACATAGAATTGGAAAAATGAGGTCACATGACCGTTATTTTATGGTTAAATGACTGCTTGGTTCTACCATTTATTTGTAGAGATTTTGTCTTATGTGCATTTACTCCATAACCTCACGTTGTTCACTTTGAGGTTAGTTTTAATTTCTGATACTACATGTCCTACCATCATGAAAATTTGTGTTCAGATGCATTTTCCGCTCATCTCATGAAGTACATGTAATGGGATATCCCTACCGGTTAGGTAAGATGGTAAAAGTCTATTCCTGTTTAGTTGCATGTCCCACATCAATCATATTGGTATACATGATGCATTTGGGATGACCGTGGCATACTTCTGATGCTGTCTGTGACCTACCTTTTCAATATGAAGACTCGGGGAGAATGGTTAAATTTCATTCCCGCGTACTGACATGTCCAACATCAACCATATTTGTATGCATGATACATTTTGGAACATCTGCAATGCATGCTTGGATGCTGTGTTTTTCTTCATTTTTGACATGAGCAACTATGGGTAGGTATGCATGATGCATATTGGGATCTCAGCTGCAATACATTATTCAGATGGCGTCTCTGACTTCATTTTATGCATGAGCGACAATGCGAGGTAGAATGGTTAAAGTACATTTCCGTTTACGCACATGTCCCACATCAACCATATTGGAATGCATAATGAACTTTGGGATGACAGCTGCAATGCATGTTTTGGATGCTGGTCGTCTCTGACCTACATTTAAGGCATATGCGACTATGTGAGGTAGAATGGTTAAAGTCCATTTTCTCTTACTGACATGTACCAAATCAACCATATGATATGAATGGTGCATTTAAGGACGACACCAGCAGTGCATGCTTTTAATGTCCGTGGCTTGCAATGTATGTATGCTTGACTCTGTTAAGTAGAAAGGTTAAAAAAAGTTTATTCTGCTTATTGACATGTCCCACATCAACCCTGTTATTATGCATGATACATAATGGAATGACAGCTGCAATGCACATTGCTTCGGATGCAGTTTGTGACCTCCATTTAACTTTTAACTTATGAATGACTGTTAAGTAGAATAGCTATAGTCCATTCCTATTAATTGACATGTTCCAAATGTGACAATGCTGCTCAATGAGGTGAGCTTAGCAGGCTGCTTATATGTTTCGAAGTGGGTCACCCTCCCCTTCAAATTATGTCTCTTTGACCTGCATTTCACTGTTCATTGATCTGATTCAATGTTACATCCGGCTTGATTTCTCAATTACTGTTAACCGTACTAATATCTTGCAGTTGGTTGTGCTGATGCGTATCGGGGTCACACACAAGGTATTTCAGTGTGACCTACATTTAACACTTCATTGACCCTGGTTTACTTTTATGCCTAACGTGAATTTTATAACCCGCCTTAAAAGGTGGGGTATAAAGGATTTTCCTTTTGTCCCTCCGCCCGTCTTTCCGTCTGTCCGTCTTTTCGTCCGTCACACTTTCGTTTCCGGATGATAAATTGAGTTTGCATTGAGGGAAAGTTTTAATATTTTGGGATAATTTTCTATTTATAAAATACAGGTCAAGTTCAATTTTGACCATGATCGGATTTTGCGTTCCAGAGTTATTGTCCTTGATTTAGGCAAAATCTGTAAATTTTATGGTTTCCGGATGATAACTTCAGTTTACTTTGAAGGAAAGTTATAATATTTTGGGATAATGTTTCTATTCATAAAATACAAGTCAAGTTCGATTTTGATTGTGATCAGATTTTGCGTTCCAGAGTTATTGCCCTTAATTAAGGCAAAATCTGTAAATTTTATGGTTTCCGGATGATAACTTCAGTTAGCTTTGAGAGAAAATTCCTGCAAATTCTAGGATTGCCTATGGGCGGGGGAATCTTTTGTGATCAGCTGATCACCCTTTTTTAGTTCGCCTCAACGAAGTTGAGGGGGACTATTGGTGTACCCCCGGCGTCCTCGTCCGCGTCCGTGTCCGCGTCTACGTCTACGTCTACGTCTATGTCTACGTCTACGTCTACGTCCGCGTCCGCATTTGGGCATATATCTCTGCAACTATGAAGGGTAGGGTCATCAAACTTTGTGTGCAGATGCATCTTGGGCTATCTCACAGCCTCTAAGAAAATTAGGTCTCTTTGACCTATATTTTCCGCTTGACTGGCTTTCATTTAATTTAAGGTCCGAGTTGATATCTCAGTAACTGTACATGGTAGGATCATCTAACCTTGCATGTGCATGCATCTTTGGGGGTAGGTCAGCATCCAGGCAAAATTAGGTCACTTTGACCTATATTTTCCGCATGATCCACTTACATTCAAGTTTACGTCCGAGTTCATATCTAAGGAACTGTACATGGTAGGATCATCTAACCTTGCATGTGCATGCATCTTTGGCGGTAGGTCAGCATCCAGGCAAAATTAGGTCACTTTGACCTATATTTTCCGCATGAATGACTTACATTCAAGTTTACGTCCGAGTTCAGATCTAAGCAACTGTACATGGTAGGATCATCTAACCTTGTATGTACATGCATCTTTGGCGGTAGGTCAGCATCCAATCAAAATTAGGTCACTTTGACCTATATTTTCCGCATGATCGACTTACATTTAAGTTTATGTCCGAGTTCAGATCTAAGCAACTGTACATGGTAGGATCATCTAACCTTGCATGTGCATGCATCTTTGGGGGTAGGTCAGCATCCAGTCAAAATTAGGTCACTTTGACCTATATTTTCCGCATGATTGACTTACATTCAAGTTTGCGTCCGAGTTCAGATTTAAGTAACTGTACATGGTAGGATCATCTAACCTTGCATGTGCATGCATCTTTGGCAGTAGGTCAGCATCCAGGCAAAATTAGGTCACTTTTCCGTTTATGTCGGAATTCAGGTCTCCATAACTGTACATGGTAAGATCATTTAGCCTTTGTATAAGGGATGGTAAATGAGCACCCTGGCGAAATTGGGTTTCTGTGTCCATGTGCCATAACGAGGCGAACTTTGTAATCGTTGATTACCTATGTTTTTAAATACTGTTTTTCTTCCATCATTCAGCTGGATGTTTTGATAAATCTTGGAGAATCTGTCAGTATTCAACTCAGATAAGGTCAGTGTTTACCTACCTTTGACCTGCCTTTCCCTCTCTATTGCCTCTGGTTCACTTTCACGTCTGATGTTTCTCAGATATTATTTGCACCAGCATTACGCAGATGGGTGAGTCCATGCATCTGACAGATTCTTTCTCAAAATATATATATTTGCTCTTTATTTTAACACGCTTTACTGATTTTTGTTTTGTTTTACATCCAAGCTTATTTTAGAAACTTTGTACCAACCATTATACAGTTACTCCATATCCCTTAATTTGTTCAGATGTGCTGATGCATCTTTGGGATCTATGAGTAACCGTCAAAATAGATTAATTTGACTTAAATTGCATGCTTCATTGACTCTGGTTAAGTTTTACTTCAGACTTGATTCTCAGATACTTTCAGATTACTAAGATAGTTTTTTGTTTCAGAAAAAAATGTTTATTATATGGGCACATAGCCACCAATTTTGCATGCTTAAAGGAAAACCCTAACAGTTCTTTCGGTATCTGAAATTTGTTCAATCAAAGTGGCAATTATTTTGATAAACGAGATGCCAGAAATATAAAAGAAAAGAATCACAGCATTTTCATTGATTCAGTCATATGTCATTCACCGTATGTTACATTTTGTTCTAAACTTCACTTTTTCAGATGAAAAGAAAACATTCTTATATCTACACCTTTAGTAAATCAAAGCCATCCACACAGACAAAACTTGTCTGTTTCTTTTTACATTTGTTGACATTATTTTTATTACAGGAAAAGTATTGAAAAAAACAGCAAATAGGTGACATATCTGCTCTTTGAAAACAGTTAATTTTTTGCTCTTACAGGTGTATGTTGGGCAGGTAGATTGGCCAGTTGAAATGCACCAAATGCTGATGATTTGCGGGAGTAATGATACAAAGGAACTGGGTTTTAATCATCAAAATCACTCTGGACTTATAACAGCAAAGTATGCTCACCTTGGAAATATTTCTCTTTCTGATGATGATTGCCCTGTTATTCCATTATTTTTAAAAACTGTTGAAATTCTCGGTAATAGAGAAAGAAGTCCTTTTCTTCATGTCACTGATGATATGATGGAAATTATTGAGACGAGGAAGAATACAAGGAAACATGTTTCAAGCTGTGTTTTTGATGATTTAAATATTTGCAATGACAAATTTGACCAGTGTTCATCAAGGAACCCGGATTAAGAAGATGATCTGACATATCAATAGTTGTGTCATTGGTTTTAAGCTGAGCGACAGAAAATGATCACTCGCCCACATGTGTCATTATAAGACTTCTTTTATCATCGATGGATTCAGACAAACTCTCAATTTCTTTGACAGAAAGTGAAGATGAACACTATGTATTTCTTATACAACCGCAAAAAAAATTAATGGCATGGTGTTATCGTCGTCCTTGTCGTTTTCGTCGTTTTTAGCTCACCTGGCTATAGCCAGGGTGAGCTTTTGCCATCACCATTCGTCCGTCGTCTGTCCGTCCGTCTTCCGTCGTCCGTCCGTCCGGCGTAAAGTTTTCATTCAAAGATCTTCTTCTCTGAAACTACAGGGCCAATTAAACCAAACTTGGCCACGATAGTCCTTAGATGGTCCCCTGCAAAAAAGTTGTTTTTCAGATCTGCGCTATATCCAAGATGGCCGCCAGTGGGGATCATAGTTTTAACGTTGGACCCTATTGGAAAACAATTTGAAAGATCTTCTCCTCTGAAACTAATTTGGCCAATTGAAACCAAACTTGCCCACAATAGTCCTTAGATGGTCCCCATCAAAAAGGTTTTTTTTCAGATCCAAGCTTTATCCAAGATGGCCGATAGCGGGTATCATCGTTTCAACATTGGACCCTATGGGAAAACACATTCATAGACCTTCTCCTCTGAAACTACTGGGTCAATTGGAACCAAACTTTGCCAGAATAGTCTTTAGGTGGCCCCTTGCAAGAAAAAAGATGTTTTTCAGGTCTGTTCTTCATGCAAGATGTCAGCCATTAGGTAACATAGTTTTAACATTGGACCCTATGGGAAACTTCTTCTCTGAAACTGTTCAGCCAATCGGAATCAAACTTGACCACAACAGTCTTTAAGTTGCCCCCTGCAAAAAAGTTATTTTTCAGGTCTTTGCTTTATGCAAGATGGCTGCCAGCGGGGAACAGATTTAACATTGCACCCTACGGGAAAAATATAAAAGATTTTCTCCTCTGAAATTACTTGGCCAATGATAAAAACATACTGTCATAGTTGTCCCTGTTTGAAAAATTTGCCTGGCTTGTCTGCATCGCATTCAAGATGGCCGATGGGGAACATAGTTTAACCTTGAGACCTTTCGGAAACCTATCGGAAAGCATTTAAAGATGTTCTCCTCTGAAAATATTTAGTCAATAGGAACCAAAATTAGACTCAATGGTCCTTAGATGGTCCCCTTCAAGGAAGGTGACAGTAGAACTTCATCCCCATCCAAAATAGCTGCCAGTCTGGAAAATAGTTTAACTTAAGATAATATAACATCAATGTCTATTAAAAATTTGAAAATAATGCCCTTAAAACATTAGGATTATTTTAACTGCATATGTCAGCCGTGGCCCAGGTGAGCGAAACAGGCTCTTGAGAGCCTCTTGTTAGACTCTTTTGTTTTAGGCCAATACCCTCAGTTCCAGTGGATCGATCCCTATGCAATTATAAAACAATGTTCCTTGGTATAAAAGGAAGTCTTTGAGAGGATTTGGATTTTTAAAAAGGGAGCCAAAAAGGGCCAAATTGGGTGTTTTCATGGGTGTTTTCATGGGTGTTTTCATATATTTGAATTTAATTATGAGATTTTGATGGGGTTTCTTTCAGTGTGACCCTTACGAAATTTCCAATCAGTAGTATGTCAACAGAAAGGGTGAATACCCCAAAAATATTGTTTTAGCTCATCTGGCTATGCCATCACTTGGCGTCCGTTAGCTCACTTTCAAAAATCTTCTCTGAAACCACTGGGCCAAATAGAACCAAACTTAATGAATCACCACCAGGGTATCTAGTTTCGAATTTATTATTTTCTATGTCCTATGTCAAACAACATGGCTTCTGTAACTAAAATAGAACAAAGGGTTAAATTGCAGTTTTTTTGCAAGTAACTCAAAACCGTTAGATATCAAAAACCTGACACTGAGTAAAAATGATCTGCATGACAAGATCTACCCACCCTGAACTTTTGAAAAAAAATCTGCTGATCCATCTTAGAGTTATTGTCCTTTTTCCGTACAATTTTCAAAATTGTGATGTTTTTTGCCCCCGCGACGAATAGTCGGGGGTTGGCATATTGTTTTACCATTGTCCGTCCGTCCGTCCGAGGGGGTACATGATTTGTCCGCGCAACTCCTCCTACAGTTTAAATGCTAGAAAGTTTTTATTTTGCAGATCATTTGTACATATAATGAAGATGTGCATGTGATAAAGATTTGATTTTGGTGCATTCTTCAAAAAATTATACATTGTTGAACTTAGTCATTTTTTGTGATTTTTCATAGAGGGTACATAGATTTTACGAAATGATATGGAGTAAATGAACATGAGACCATAAAACAAATGTAATCTGTAACTGAAATAATTTTAATTATCTGTATGGTCATTTCGGAAATTTATTCCTCATCAGCAGCACTAGAACCCAAACAAAGGAAATCCATAATTTCAAAAAATGTTAAAATGCATAAAACCAAACGAAATCCAAATAATCAGTGATATCAAATATAGATTGTCCGCTCAAATTCTCCTACAGTTTTAAATGGTAGGAAGTTTTTTTTGCAGATCATCTGTACCTATATTTAAGATGTGCATGGGGTAAGATTTTGATTTTGGTTCATTTTTCACAAAATTATACATTGTTGAACTTAGTCATTTTTTGTGATTTTTCATAGAGGGCACATAGATTTTACGAAAGGATATGGAGTAAATGAACATGAAACCATAAAACATATGTAATCTCTAACTGCAATAATGTTGATGAGCTGTATGGTCATTTCGGAAATTTATTCCTAATCAGCAGCACTAGAACCCAAACAAAGGAAATCCATGATTTCAAAAAATGTTAAAATGCATAAAACCAAACGAAATCCGAATAATCAGTGATATCAAATATAGATTGTTCGCGCAAATTCTCCTACAGTTTTAATGGTAGGAAGGGTTTTTTTTTAAGATCATCTGTACCTATATTTAAGATGTGCATGTGGTAAGCATTTTGATTTGGGTTCATTTTTCACAAAATTATACATTGTTGAACTTAATCATTTTTATACCCCGCCACTTGAAGTGGCGAGGTATTATTTGATACCCTCAGTCGTCCGTCCGTCTGTCCGTCCGTCCGTCCGTCCGTCCCTTGAAGGTTTCCGACTGATAACTTGTGGATCAAATAACACCAGGTCTTCAAACTTTGTATGCAAGTTGTTTACCACGAAACTCAGGTCAAGTTCGATTTTGGGTTCAGATGCCCAATGGGTTCTGGAGTTATGCCCCTTGAAACTTTGAAATTTTGCGAATTTTAGGGTTTCCGACTGATAACTTAAGAACAAATTAACACAAGGTCTTCAAACTTGGTATGTTACTTATTTACCACAAAACGCAGGCCAAGTTCGATTTTGGGTTCAGAGGTCCCAGGGATTCTGGAGTTATGCCCCTTGAAACTTTCAAATTTTGTGAATTTAAGGGTTTCCGACTGATAACTTGTGAACAAAATAACACAAGGTCTTCAAACTTGGTATGTTGTTTACCACAAATCTAAGTTCAAGATTGATTTAGGGTTCAGAGGTCCAAGGGGTTCTAGAGTTATGCCCTTGAAACTTTGAAATTTTGCAAATTTTAGGGTTTCGCACTGATATGAACGAAATAACACTAGGTCTTCAAACTTTGTATGTAAATTGTTCACCATAAGGCCAAGTATAACTTTGAGGGTCAGTGGTACATATAATTCTAGATTTATTCCCCTTTTAACATAGAAATTTTGTGAAATGTGACGGGGGTATCGTGTAATGCACCATTACTATTTTTTATACGACCGCAAAAAATTTGTGGTCGTGTAATGGTATGGCGCTGTCGTCGTTGTCGTCATTGTCGTCGTATGGCGTCGTTGTCGTCTGTAGACACTTTTGTTTTTGGTCAATAACTTAAGTTTAAGTCAATCAATCCTTATGAAATTTTGACACAGTGTTCTTTGGCACAAAATGAAGGCTAGGTATAGTTTTTGTTATTATGGCCACTCCCGTTTTTAAAAAAGGGGCCAAAAAGGCAAAATTGGGTGTTTTCACATATTTGGCTATAGAATATTTATTATTTATCAGATTTTGATGGGGTTTCTTTCAGTGTGTTCCTGAGGAAATTTCCTATTTGAGGTATGTCAACAGATTTGACGTGGCATGTACCGTTCATGAGATAAATGGGGCCCAAAAGGGGCGAATTTAAAAAATTTTTTATTATTTGTCCGATTTTGATGCAGTTTTTTGCAATGGATTCTAAATGAAAAATTAATACAGTGCTTCACCATCAGATTTTTGGTAACTTGTTTCCTTTTCGAGCTATGAGGGGCCAAATGGGGCCAAAATTGCAAACATGCAGATTACCTAAAATTTTTAGTTTTCATCTGATTTTGATGGGATTTTTTTTCTTTAGATTCCTCTTGTTGTAAGCTTATGGTAGTATGTCAATAGGTTTGGCATATCTCTTACTGTTTCCAAACTATAAGAGGTCAAAGGAGCCGAACTTGCAATTTTTGAAAATAAATTAAGTCGTTATTTTTAATCGGATTTTGATGGCGATTTTTTCTTTGGATTCATCTTGATATATGCTGTCAGTAGTATGTCAACAGTTTTGCTTAAATCTTACAGTTTTGGAGTTTTCAGGGATCAAAAGAGCTAATTTGAATGTTCCTTAGTTTGTGTCCAGCTCCTTATTGTGTCCATCTTGTTATTGTGTCAAACTCTTAACTGTGTCCTTATTCACATTTAAATTACACTTATTCAAATTTCAGTGGTCGACATGCTGCGGTCGTATCATGCTGCGCTTGGCATAGCCCTTTATTTGTGAATTAGTAACAGAGGGTTCATAGTTTGTCTGCACGACTCCCCCTGCAGTTTTGATGCTAGGGAGTTTTAACTTCGTAGATTATTTGTACCTTTATTGAAGATGTACATGTGGTAAGGATTTTTTGGTTCATTTTTCACAAAAATATACATTGTTGAACTCGGTCACTTTTAGTGAATTAGTAACAGATGGCACATAGTTTGTCTGCACAACTCTTCAGATCCTTTTCAGATCATTTATACCTTTATTGAAGATGTGCATTTATTAAGGATTTTGTCTGTGTAGTTCGTACAGTAACATTTGTTTAGCGGGGGCATCATATGGGTCTCACAGATACAAATATCATTACTAAGAAATCATATTTTGATTTAGCCTTGCTCGGGGGCATGTCATCCACTAGTTTTTTATTTTTTATTAGAAAAAACTATAACAGATAGAGGTTAAGTTTTATTGCAAAAATGTGCAGCTTGTCAAGATCTATTCACGTGGAAATTTTAAGAAAATCAAAGTACACATATACGAGTTATTTTTCGTGACTTCATACTTTTTCTCCTATACTTCAAAAACGCTTTGAGATAGAGGTCAAGTTGAAAGTGCAAAAATGTTCAGCATGTATGAATTTCGTATCAAGTTTTACCGTCTTTTGCCTTGTGCTTTGATATTGATTTGCCGATGCATTTACAGAAAAACAATTCTTTTTGTTGTAAGTTTTGTGTTCAAGAAAATATCCCCTTTCTTTTATGTTTTGTTTTTTAAAATTATCAATGTCATATAGAATACAGAATAATCCCGTTTGCTCTTGTATAGGGGCAAATTACAAGAAGTTTCAATGTTGAAGTCAATGGAATCATATAGAAAATGTCCTTTTTAGGTCACCTGGCTATGCCAGGTTGACCTTTTGACATCACTTGGCGTCCGGCGTAAACCTTTCACTTTTCATTCAAAGATCTTCTCCTCTGAAACCACTGGGCCATTTGAAACAAAATTTTGTCACAATAGTCCTTGGGTGGTCCCCTTTAAAAACTTGTATCCGACAGGTCGGTACCTCATCCAGGATGGCTGCCAGCTAGGAACATAGTTTTAACATTGGACCCTATGGGAAAACACATTCAAAGATCTTTTTCTCAAAAACTACTAGTCCAATTAGAACCAAACTTAGTCACAATGGTCCTTAGATGATCCCTTCCCGAAAAGATATCTGACAGGCCCATACCTCATCCAAGATGGCTGCCAGCGGGAAATATTGTTTAAATAGGAACTTATGGAAAATAAATTCAAAGATCTGCTAAGAAACTACTTGTCAAGTGCAATTATAAGGCCAAAATTTGTCACAATTGTGGTTAGATGGTCCTGTCCAAGAAAGATCATTATGTCTTTACAGTAATAGGTGGCGGCCAGTAGGGTTACCCCTTCGGTTAAATGTGAAACACATTCAAGCCTTAAATGATTTAATAACAAAAACAGCTACAAAAGTTTTATTGTTCATACAGAAATATTCTTTTTATTACTAGAACTTGTAATATTATATACGTGTATATCAAATATTTCTTATTATGTACATCAACACACTTTGTAGGGAGTGTCTATAATTTAAAGATGGATATAATGAAAAGTGAATTTTTTTTTAAAAAGGAGATAATTAACTAAGGGAGGTTATAAACTTAATTTTCTTTTCAAACATGTTATAATTACAACAATTTATGAGGACAATTTACCACTTTTCTTTTTTTAAAGAGTCTCTGAATGCTTTGATTTCAGCAATATGTATTACTTTGAATATAAAGGGAACCCTTGCCCAGTTTTTAGAAAGGTTGCATTGCAACACTTTCTAATGTCATGACGTTGTCAGTTGAAATGCACTATGAAGAAAAACAGGTGCTTCAATTTGAAAAACCAAATGGACCAAAATCAAATTTTTGAATTTAAACAACGAGTTAGTGAGAAAATAAAGTAATTCACACAGGTTTGAAAGAATTTGGTGATCATTTAAAAGAATTATTAAAGAAAAACGATTCCCCACCCCTTTAACGGAAAATTTATCATCGGGTAACTTCGGTTGATTTCGGAAGAATGGTTTTGTTATTTGACGGACTCTTCAACGGATTAAATAAAGTATAATTGTTATCTGCAATTAAAATAGATAAAGATTACTAACAATGGAAAAAATTTGCATAAAACACAAGAACGTTTCGGTTACTTGAATGGCATGTTAACAAATTTCTGGTACGGACGCATGCGCAACAGGTGCTGAATGGACAAAATGAAAGTAGCACGACGGAATCTTAGTTCACTTGGTTAG
The DNA here is from genome assembly GCA_002080025.1 of Modiolus philippinarum. NCBI lineage: Eukaryota > Metazoa > Mollusca > Bivalvia > Mytilida > Modiolidae > Modiolus > Modiolus philippinarum. The sequence continues at coordinate 24,257 of MJUU01000281.1, read as the reverse complement.
TTTTGTGTTTCACTGTCTATGTATTGTCAGAGGCCTTATTCTTGGTTGATTTTTAACAAGCCAAAATTTAGACTGTCCGAAGATTTGTTTTAATATTCGTCAACGGAAGTCGTGTAACTTAGGTTTTAGACACCGTCACTGAAATGAAAACAACCAGTTGCCGTTCTAGTTCGTTTACAAACTTTTTGAAACAAGAAGGGAAACGGGGAATGTGTCAAAGAGACAACGACCCAAAGGGGAGTAATAACAACTCAAAGCCACCACATGATCTTCAATGAACGGTGAGAAAACCCCACAGACCAACAGCAGGTCGGAGTCGGCCCCAGAATAAAGAGTAATCAAGTTCAGCGAAATAAACATCATCCTAGACTCCTATAGACATAAAGTAAACTAACTAGAAAAAAGACACGACACACAAAGGCTTAATAAATTTAGTCCACAATAATATTGTTAATTTTAATTAAAAATTCTAATCTTGTATAAACAATGAAGGGATATGGAGTAAATGCAAATGAGACAAAATCTCTACAAATACATGGTAAAACACAGCAATGGAACAACGCTTTTATTGTTGTTGTTCATCTATATTGTAGTCACTTTTTAAAATACAAAATGCGATGTTGGAGTTCAGTTAACATATGGAATGGGTGATAATCATTATGTACGAACTGTTGTGGGATAACCATTACTTTTCAGGTGACAATTGGAGGTCATTTGAATTTGCATTTAGTTTAAATAGTACTGTCTTGTCAGGAATATTAATATCTTGTGACTGTACTATTTATTTTTTCAATGAATATTTGTAACACTGTTTGAAAGGAAACAAGTGTGGATAGTCTACTGGACACTTTTATAGCAAAATAAAAATGTTAATAAACGACAAGATAGGCTTGTACAAAGTTTTCTAAATTTTTGACATATAGGCTTGTACCAAGTCTACTAAATTTTTGAAAGCAACCTTTCTTTTAGTGCTTAAAGCACTTTGATTTTTGAATTGTGGTCTGATATAGGTTGTAATGGAAGGAGGAGTTCTTAGTTGCCATCCTTGGAAACCAGACAAGAAAACTGAAATTTTAGAAAAAAAGGATACCGCTACATTTTTAGCTCACCTGACCCGAAGGGTCAGTGTGAGCTATTGCCATCACTTGGCGTCCGTCATCCGTCGTCCGTCCGTCGTCTGTTAACTTTTAACATATTCATCTTCTCCTCCTTAGCTGATTTTGGCTATACATTTAGATCACTTTGGTAATTTGTTCTTTATCAGTTTTTAAACATCTTTGAGTTTATGGTCTTCCAAACGTTTAGATTTTATCTGCACTGATGAGACATAAGTTGTCGAAATGCGCATATGCAGAAAGAAAATTTACAATAACTTCGGTATTTAGTTATCTGAAACCACTGAAGCAAATTCAACCAAACTTTACAGGAATGATGTATGGGTGGTCCTTTACAAAGATTGCTCATTTCGTTCCGATCCGATAAAAAAACATGACCGCCAGCGCGGAACTTAGGTTTAACATTGGACCCTGTGGGAAAAATCACATTTTCATCTTCTGCTCTGAAAAGGCTGACGCAAATTGAACCAAACTTTACAGGAATGATGTACTTAAGGTCCTTAACAAAGATGGCTCATTTCGTTCCGATCCGACGAAAAACATGGCCGCCAGCACGGAACATGGTTTAACATAGGATCTTATGGGAAAATCACATTTTCATCTACTCCTCTGAAACCACTGAAGCAAATTCAACCAAACTTTACAGAAATGATGTATGGAAGGTCCTTTACAAAGGTTGCTCATTTTTTTTTCGATCCGATAAAAAATCACATTTTCATCTTCTGCTCCGAAAAGGCTGATGCAAATTGAACCAAACTTTACAGGAATGATGTACTAAAGGTCCTTATGCAGATTGCCGAAAATTTTCCGATCCGATGAAAAACATGGCGGCCAGCAAGGAACATGGTTTACCATAGGACCCTAGGAAAAAATCACATTTTCATCTACTCCTCTGAAATAACAGAAGCAAATCCAATCAAATTTTACAGGAATGATGTATGGAAGGTCCTTTACAAAGATTGCTTGTTTCCTTCCAATCCGCTAAAAAACATCGCCGCCAGCGCAGAACATAGTTTAACATGGGACCCTATGGGAAAAACATATATTTGCTATCTCCTCTGAAGCTACAGAAGCAAATTCAACTAAACTTTGCAGGAATGGTCATGCATGGCATATAAGCATTTTGTCAGGTGAGCGATACAGGCTCAGTCTCTGAGCCTCTAGTTTATTTACAGTTTCAGCAATATGTAGAACCTAAATTATGAGGACAACCTCTGCCCATTTTTTTAAAGGGGGCTCAAAATGTATTTAATTCCAGCAATATGTATTATATAGATTATAAGGGGAACCCCTGCCAATTTTTTTTTTGAATGGGGGCCTGATATGGGTTACAATGGATAATAGTGCTTCCAGTTGCCATTGACACCAAACAAGAAAACAGAAATTTTGGAAAAAAACACATTCTGCTTAATTCTAAATTCCAATCCAAGGTTGCTTCTAGACGTGGACATAGCTTAAACTCTGGACCTTATTAGAAATACCATTCATCTTTCAATGTCAGCCATGACCCTGGTGAGCGATACAGGCTCTTCAGAGCCTCTTGTTGTTAAATATACCTGGTCAACTAAAAGAAAGTTTCATTATACATGTTATAGCAGTAACCAGACTTGTATCTGATACCGAAAGTGCTTCTTTGTATAACTAATAGGATGCTTTACTTTTATGCACATCATTGTGTGTGAAATGCCAAGTCACAAATGGGGAAGGGAGGAATTTTTAAAATAGGGGGTCACTACCGGTCTTTCGTACATATTGGAGAACACGTTGTGATGAATACTTGTGCTTGTTTCTACTTGCTAGGGACCATTCCACTCACCTTATTGAAACGAGTCATCAATGAAACGCCAAAATGACATTATTCTAATACAAAATATTAAATATGTAATAACTTGTGTACAAAAAAGTCATGCAGCTTTGGATAATTTGCAGAGCCAACAATACGCTGCATGGGTATGGATATATATTTCATAAGAACATACAACCCTGACAGTATTTTAAGAAACATTAGAAATTGTGGTCGTTTGGGACTCCGTTTAACAGTGAACATTGAAGAAGATAATTTCCTTGGAAACAGGCAGGCAAATTTTAAATAAACTGGTCAAATAGTCACAGGTGATCGCCTTTCGGAGTGTTTCGAAAAGGCCAGATGATTATACATGAGACCACTGTTACTTTGGACCAAGAAAGCCTAACATCATTTTAGCACAGTTTAGATGTTCAGAAACATTCCTGAATAATGACCTCCATAAAATAAACATATATCTTGGGACATCATGTCGCAACATCATGTCGTGGGACACCACGTGAAGACTACATTTTTTTTCTTTTAATGTACATTATATTTAGATCAACATGATGTCATAGTAAATAAATTAGCCTGGTTGCCCGACTGTCTTGCACTGAATCTTAAGCTCTTAATTAGCCGTAGTGCAACTCTTTAAAACCACGAAAACTTTCCTAAGAGTTTGGTCAAAAATCATCATAGATTTCAGTAGACAACGGCAGTATCAGTGAGAGGCCAGTATGTGTGCAAAATTTTCAGGTCATTTGGTCTCGAAGCTTATTTAACGGATGCAAGCAGAATATCTTGTCGATATCCCCTATTACGTAAAGAATGTAAGTCACGTCCCAGCTTTTTTGGACCTTTAATCAATTTCTGGCATTTTTAACAACATCTGTAAAAACGAGGATTAGAAATGGCCTTAGTAATAAGCTGTTTACGAACGCCATATTTAGACATCAAATGTTCAGATCTATTATAAAACTTCTTAAATGTATTCAACAACTTATGAACTGTACTGGAATGATGTATTGAAGGTCCTTTGCAAAGATTACTCATTTCAATAGGATCTAAAAACCCTTGTTTCAATGGAGAACATAGCTTAACCTTAGAGCTCATGGTAAAATACATCTTTTTTTATAATACATGGCATAGAAGCATTTTGTCAGGTAAGCGATACAGGCTTGGTCTCTGAGCCTCTAGTTTTTTCTTGCGTTTTAAGGAAATCAATCATGGTGACCCCTATTTTTTAATTCAAATCGTGGTATTTGTTGCAGCTAGATGAAACAGTTATGCAAACTGAATGAGGAAGATTGGAAAAATTGAATATTTGACGATTGTGGACAGTTTAACCAGTAATCAACAGCACATTTGTATAAATGTGCATTGGGTGTCAACAGCGACATCTATACATTCGGGTGAATCGTGTTGATTTAAACAAAAAAATCCACGGAATACATTTCGTCCCTTCTCACTGTATAGGCGTTTCAAATAAGGCGCCATGACAACACAACTTGATACTTGCAATATTTACTGATGCAAATAACTACTTCGTGTAATTTAGTGTTATTTGCTTGTGTAGTTTGTCGTGATATATCAATCTTTGAAATGCAAAACGCTTTGACAGCTTCATATGGAACTGGTTATGTGATCATCCTCCTTTAAATGCTCACATCGAATCAACAAATTAAAAATGGTGCCTACGCTCAGCATTCATGCAAGGGCATATAATTAGACTTCACTGTTATTTCAGACAGTAAAAAAAATTTCGGCACAGTATTGTAGAAAACTTATTATTATAAACAGTTTGTATGCAGGAGGGTGACTACCGAGTTTTTCCATTGGGACATTTTCTTTAATTTGTTTCAATTAACTATTAATTTATTCAGTTTTTTGTTTAGTTGCGATGCATGGTGAATTGATCATTGCATGGCATTTAGAACAAGTTAATCTTATCAAAAATTAAAAAAATAAAAGAAAAACAATCAAGATCGATCGGACGATCGGGGTAAAGAATTTTGATTGCCACTGGAAAGACGGATTAGTTAAGTATAATAAGTGTTTCCTTATCTACGACCTCAACGAATTTGTTCATGTCTTCCCTATTCACATATATTATTTTCCGTTCTCTCCTTGAAGAGATCCTCCCTGTCAGCCCTGTAGACGGAGCCCCGGACGCCAATTCAGAGAGCAAACAAAAAAATGCCGTGTCTTAACTTAAATTGATACCAATATCGGCTAATGGTATATGTGTGTGTGTCTTCATTTTAGCTTACCTGGCCATGTGCGCTATTGTCATCACTTGGTGTAAGTCGTGGTCAGTTGTGGTCAGCCCCTTTTCCAGTGACAATCCGAACTTGCAGCCCCGGTTGTCCCTTTAACCTTTATTTGTTTCATCTTTTACTTGTATTACTTTTAGTTCTTTAACTTGTTCTCGTCCTGGTATTTCTGAAATATTTCTCACTGAACGTAAAAACTCTAACTAATCAATCAATCAGTCATCTTTGACAGCAGTGTCGGCGTCGTATTATTTTTTTTCAAAGATCTTTTCCTCTGAAACTGTGGGACTAATACTAACCCAGCTGGGCTTGAATCATCAAAAGAGTAGTTTCTTTTAAGTGTATGAACCAAACAACACGGCCAGTGTAACATATCATGGAACATTGGAGGTTAATTACTGTTTAGCAAATAACTCACAAACCGACTCGGATATCAATAATCCGACAAGGAAAAATGATCTACTGTTTTGCCGTTTTGGAGAATATCCGATAACCCGTCTTGGAGTTCTTAAACTTTTTATACCCAGCCACACGTAGTGGTGAGGTATTGTGTGATACCCTCGGTCGTTTGTCCGTCCGTCCGTCTGTCATTATACCCCCGCAAACAAAGTTTGGGGTATAAAGGAATCGCCCTGTCTGTCCGTCCATATACCTTGTCAGCGCATTTTCTCCTAAAAGTCTGCTGGGATTTTTATGAAATTTCACACAGTTGAAGTACACCACCTGAAGATGTGCATGAAGTAGAATGGTTGCTGCCCGACATTTTGAAGGGGAGATAATTTGTCAATATTTTCTGGAAAAAAAGGGGGTACGAACCTTGTCAGCACATGTTCTCCTTAACGGCTGCTTGGATTTTGATGAAATGTTACAGTTGTAGTACACCACCTGAAGATGTGCATGAAGTAATATGGTTGCTACCTGAAATTTTGGAGGGGAGATAATTCGTCTTTGAATATTTAAATGAAAAAGGGGGTGGGAGCGAACCTTGTCAGCACATGTTCTCCTAAACCGCTGCTTAGATTTTGATGAAATGTTACAGAGTTGTAGTACACCACCTGAAGATATGCATGAAATTATATGGTTGCTGTCCGAAATTTTGAAGGGGAGATAATTCGTCTTTGAGTTTTTTTCTGGAAAAAAGGGGGGTATATCATTTTGTCCATACTTGTATTCTGTCCAAAATTGTACTGTGTCCACAACTGTATTGTGTCCACAGACACCTAAATTTACGCTTGCCATATTGATTCAGTGTTCAACTAGCGGGGGGGGGGGTATGACTAGCTGCCATTCGGCGACAGCTCTAGTTCCGCCTGTCCCCTCGAAGGTTTCCGACTGATAACTTGTGAACGAAATAGCATAAGGTCTTAAAACTTGGTATGAGATTTATTTACCACAAAAGTCAGATCAAGTTCGATTTTGCGTTGAGAGGTCCAAGAGGTTCTGGGGTTATGCTCCTTGAAAATTTGACATTTTTCGAATTTTAGGGTTTCCGACTGATTATTTGTGAACGGAAAAACATACTACCTTCAAACTTGGTAAATAAGTTGTTTACTATAAATCAATAACATACTGTCTTCAGACCTGGTATATAAATTGTTTACTATAAATCTCAGACCAAAATCAATTTTGTGTTCAGAGATCCATGGGGTTCTGGATGTATGCCCCTTGAAACTTTGAAATTTTGAAAATGTTAGGGTTTTGGACTGATAACTTATGAATGAAATATAATACAGTCTTCTAGCTTGATTTTTAAGTTGTTTACCACAAAACATAGGCCAAGCGTAATTTTGGGTTCAGTGGTACATGGGGTTCTAGAGTTATGCCCCTTTTAACTTTGAAATTTTGTGAAACATGGCGGGGAAATCATGTAATGCACCGTTACTATTTTTTCCAATTTTGGTTTCTCATATAGAAGATAGACTTCAAGTTTGAATCACAAAAATGGTTGTCATAGTAAGCTCTACATGATCTGAAATTTTGGAGAAGTTGTAAGTACATCTTATTTAGAAACACTTAAGTATGGAGTAAAAAAGTAAAAATCGCTTTGGTTCAAAGGAAACGGGAAAATACACGTTCTATTTCTATTATTTATTTCAAAAGTCATAATCACAGAGAATATCCTTTTTTTGAAAATGAAAAAAAAGAAGCATAACTAAGAATTGATTTTTTTAGGTAGAAAGATGTCATAGAACCCAGTTGACATTTGCATGTTATATGACATATGGTGTATCTGTCTCATTAATATGAAACCGAAGCTGTTCTTGTTTGACTTTTCACATGACAAAAAAGTATTACAAATAACCATTGCATAAAGTAGGTTTTATATATCTGACCTTAATAAAAGTAAGTTTTTTTTCTTATTTATAATTTATAGTAATCTATTAGTGATAAATCGATCTGAATAACTTTACAAATTATATCAAGTATTTGTATAACTTGGCGTAATGAATAAGAGAAAAAAAAATAGAGAAACAAAGTAGATAACAAAAACTTTAAAGCAGAGACAAAAGTTGTGGAAGTGCACTTATGCAGAAACAAAATTTGATGTATTTTGGGAATTTTTATGCCCCGCCCACGAATGTGAAAGGGGCATATAGTGTTACCTTTGTCCGTCCTTCCGTCCGTACGACCGTACGTCCGGTTAAGTTTTGCGTTAAGGTACATTTCTCGGAAACTGTAAGGTATAGAACATTGATAGTAGGTCAGAAGGTAGATCTTTGATAGTACTACATACTTCACTTGGCAGTTTTACTCTTTGGCCTACATTTTATGCTTCAATGACTTTGGTTAAGTTTTGCGTTAAAGTCCATTTCTCAACAACTACACATTATAAGACAATGATGTTTTATCAAATTAATTGCCTTGATGAGTACTACCCAAATCATTGACAGTAAGGTGACTTTGACCTACATTTTACGCTTCAGTGACTTTGGTTAAGTTTTGCGTTTAAGTCCATTTCACAACAACTACATGTTATAAGACAATGATGTTTCATCAAATTAATTGTCTTGATGAGTACTACACAAATCATTGAAAATTAGGGGGCTTTGAGCTACATTTTATGCTTCAGTAACTTTTGTTAAGTTGTGCGGTAAAGTCTATTTCTCAACAACTACATGTTATAAGACAATGTTGTTTCTTCAAATTAATTGTCTTGATGAGTACTACACAAATCATTGAAAATTAAGGGGCTTGGACCAACATTTTATGCTTTAGTAACTTTGGTTAAGTTTTGCGTTAAAGTCCATTTCTAAACAACTACATGTTATAAGACAATGATGTTTCATCAAATTAATTGTCTTGATGAGTACTACACAAATCATTGACAATAAGGTGACTTTGACCTATATTTCACGCTTCAGTGACTTAGGTTAAATTTTGTGTTTAAGTCCATTTCTCAATAACTACACATTATAAGGCAATGATGTTTCATCAAAATAATTGCCTTGATGAGTACTACCCAAATCATTGACAATAAGGTGACTTTGACCTACATTTTACACTTCAGTGACTTTGGTTAAGTTTTGCTTTAAAGTCCATTTCTCAACAACTACATGTTATAAGACAATGATGTTTCATCAAAATAATTGCCTTGATGAGTACTACCCAAATCATTGACAATCAGGTGGCTTTGACCTACATTTTTATGCTTCAGTGACTTTGGTTAACTTTTGCATTCAAGTCTGTTTTTTAACGACTTTGTATTGTAGCATCATGATATTTCACTGAAACATTCATCTATAGAAGAACTACAATTTGGTGTCCATGACATACATTTTATGCATGAATGACCTCGGTCAAATTATGAGTTCAAGTCGATTTCTTAACAACTTCACATTTAAAAACAATATTGTTTCAGCAAATTAATCATCGTGATCAGTACTTCCCAAATCATTGACAGTTAAGTGACTTTGTCTTATATTTTTTGTTTGAGTGACTTAGGTTATCTTTTGCGATAAATTTATTGGCGGGGCATCCGTGGCTTACATACACATTTTCTAGTTTACTTCTAGGCCGATGCCTGTCCTGGTGGACTGTTAGTCCCCGAGGGTATTCAATAACCCTGTAGTCAGTACTTCTATGCTGGCACGAAAACCGATTAGGAAACCTTGGTATTTGAATTTTAGAATATTTTGTTTAAAACTAAGGAGTATATCCCTCATGCATACGTCTGTGCATAGCTTATTTTGGTGTTTCTATTTAGATCGTATTGGTTATTTGTTCTCTATCAGCTTTGTAACTCCATCCGTTAAATTAGCTTTGAGATCTAGTGACCTGAAAATTTTACATACATACTGGCATCTTACTGATACTGCCGATGTCTACTGAAATATATGATGATTCTTGACCAAATCCTACGGGAAGTTTTTAGTTTGATTTTTCTTTCGTAGTGCGACAGTTTTACCAGCAGACTATGCTCCTTTAGGTACCCGCAGAATAGCGACTAGCACCCCTTGACCCATCTTTCAAATTTAAATTGCGTATTGTCATATTCTCTCCTTTCAAGATTGTGGTCATGGAGTTAGTAGTCTAACTGTATTGGGTTTTATTCGTATGTTTACTAAACTATAGGGAAACGGGACAGATAAAGGGGAGGTTTGGGTACCCATAAACAGGTTTAACCCTACCGCTGGCTTTTGCTAGTGTCGGTACCAAGTCCGGCTGTCCCAAGTTCCTTTCGTTGTTGACGTTTGTCTTGTTTGTGTTTTTTTCTGTGTAGTTTCCTAACAGATTGTGGCATGTAATTATAATTTTCAGCCATTGTAGGTGTTTTCTGTTGTCCCTTTTATTTCATTTACTCATATTTCGGTTAATGGATTTCCAATTATTTTGATTCGATCTGCACTGTAGATAGACAATTGTTGTCGAAATGGCCATATGCAGAATATGAAACTGAATTAACAGTTACTTCGTTTTTTTTTTTGTTTTTTTTTGTTTTTTTTTTGTTTTTTTTTTGTTATGTACGATAAGGTACAAGGGCGCGCGGTACTAATATACACAATAAAATCTTACAATCTAATTTAAAAAGTTTGAAAATCGCCCCGAAAAATGTAATATAACAGAAAATAAAAATATAATGATAAAATAACAGAGAAATTTTAAACTTTTGCAGATTTTATATAACGTATTCATAAATTAATAGAGTGTTACGTTAGTGACAAAATGCTTCAATCAATGCCTTAACACGTTTTCTAATAAGCTAATTACATGTAGATATTTTTTCACGAAATCGTGATTTGATAAAAAAAAAAGCATTCTTTCAAATAAGGGTAATACATATTGCTGAAATAAAAAGTTAACATGCTGGCAGTAATGTTTCTGCATGACCAATCCGAAAAGAATTTTTCGTCAAATTTGTCTTGTAGCATCCAATGTTACGTTATGCGTCATGCTTGAAGTTATGTTTTATATAAGATATAGTCTGCTACCATATGAATAAGAATTATAGTCTGCTACCATAGGAATCAAATAAGTATTCGTAATAAAGTTACACTTGCATACATTAGATTATTGAAAATGGTGAAGTTTGCGTTAATAAAAGTTCTCCCGTGTGATCCAATATTCCAATATGACGCCCATATCTTTTTTCAAGTCTACACGAAACGAACATCTCTTATTCATCATTTAAATCTTGCTAAAACTTTGTTCCATAGAAGTTGCAGTAACAATTTGTCTTGCCAAAAAGTCTAATGTTAATATTGTTAATTTGTGGACTGTCATATTAGTTGAAGGTCTCTATAATATGTTCAACTACTCCTTTAGAATATTTTAAGACCAAACTGTTGTACAGACTTTCTAATTAGACATACATTTTCCGTAATGGTCTCATTTTTTTTTAATCAAGGGTTCAAAAAATTCCGTCTCACATGATCATTAAATCAATAAATGTCAGTCCTTTGAGGAAAATTTTAAGTTTCGGTCCGAACTCTGATTCAAGATTATTTTCACTTAGTTCTAGGATGATAATTCTCTTAACTGTTTATGGCCTTTCAATAGCAGTCGCTGTTGAGTTACTGTCGGACACTACCGCAAATGGGAAGGGAGACGTGCCAAAAAACCCGTTAAACCCAACATTTCTTCTAAAATGCCTGAACCCAATCAGGACCGTTGCGGTCGACAGCTTTTCTCGCGGTTTCTACCTGATTTGTCTTTAAGTCTCATGGACTTCGGCTCTTGAAAACTCTGTTCGGTAATTTTGTTTTTACCCCTTTTAAATTCTTTTAAGCTAGCATCCTGTTTTTTTTAAATACAACTGCGCCGATGCCTCTGCTGGTGGACTGTTCGTCCCCGAGGGTATTCACCAACCCAGAAACCAGTACTTCGGTGCTGGCCCGAAAACCGATTTTATCTTGAAACTTGCAATATCTGAATTTAACAAAATTTTGTTCAAACTAAGGAGTATCTCCCTCTTGCATAGCTATCCTTAGCTGATTTTGGCTTTTCGTTTTAGGTCTTATTGGTAATTTGTTCTCTACCAGACTTTACATTTATTTCGGTAAATGGATATCCAAATATTTGGATTTGATCTGCACTGAATAGACATTGCTACCGTGTTGAAATGCGCATATTTTTATCAAATTTTTATAAATCTCATTTAGGGTGAACTAACCATTAACCGAGCGCTCTTTGCTCATCAAAATGTATTACGACATAAATAAATGCTGTTTTGTTAAAAAGTAAACGCAACAACTACCAAGAATCAGCTGAAACAACGCTACTTTCGATATTTCTCAGTCATTTTCTCTGCGATCTAGAATTCACCATTTACCGAACGGATTTTTTTCATGTTAACCATGGCCATGAACCGAACACCAATTTTTTCATTGCATACGGTCCTGATAAAACCATAACTGAGTTTCGCAATGTTCAGTTTGATAAAGTTTCTAAACAGACGATTTAAAATAAACATTTCTATATGCTGAAAAGAAGAACTGTGCAGGCGGTCATTTAATGGTAACATTTTAACAAATTAAATACTTCAAAACATCAACGAAATATACTATTCTGGTTTAAGTTATTATAAAAATGTTAGAGTAGATAATTAAAAGTGCATATGGCATGAAGACTTTAGTTAGTAATGAACAAAATCACCTATCTCTAAAAACATCAACGAAATATACTATTCTGGTTTAAGTTATTATAAAAATGTTAGAGTAGATAAATAAAAGTGCATGTGGCATGAAGACTTTAGTTAGTAATGAACAAAATCACCTATCTCTGTAAAGATAGGCCACTCCTTGAGTCCAGAATTTTAGGAATTTTTTTGTATTAGCTAAATGTCAAAAGATCATTTTGATAAGTCAGTGTGCTCATTTTTGAGTCATTAAAGGTTAAACTTTTGGCGGGAAACAGGGCCCAACCAGATTTCTTGGTTTTTCATTTTACAATACACTGAAATCGTACTCCTTTAAACAGCATGAAGAATAATAAAGAATTACAGAAACTGTCATCAGAAGTCTTCTTAGTATGTAATTTAATCAAATTTTGAACTACAAATTATGGGTCAGTGGGCGCAAAAATTGATTCATCATAATGTTTAAAATTATTGAGA
>MJUU01000281.1:0-11503 GCA_002080025.1 Modiolus philippinarum | reverse complement strand
CGATTAACACACCTTCAGGACAATAAAAAAAAACAAAAAAAAACATGTAAAGCTGATTCATCTAGATTAAGAAAAGGGGGATTCATGTATAGAATCTGAAAGAAAGTGTGCACTAAAGACAGGTTTAAAATTATTTAGTAGTGAAAATTCACCCTTCAAAATATCAATATCTTTTCAACTTTGAAGTAGAAAATGTTTGAAATGACCAAAAAGTAAAGACAAAACTACTTTGTGTGTTATTTTTGTTTTCTTTTGACAAAAAATACGTGAATCAAGATAGGACTAATTATTTGCCCCCAAGTCGTTGCCCTAAACTAATCATTTGAATTTTCAATATCGTAAGTTTGACTTTTTATGGAGCTAAGGAGTATACCCCCTCGTGCAAAGAATTTGGCTTCCTTTTAGATCCTATTGGAATTTTTTCTGCATCGGCTTTTACACATGTATTTGTTTAAGGACTTCCACATGTTTGATTTGAAATGAGCATATGCAGAATCCAAATTCATAGTAAATTCAGTATATTGTTATTTGATTTGATCTCCAGTGAATACATTAGATACATTTTCAACTTTTGTCAGCAGTAGCAGACTTTTTAAAGCAAAGTACAGCCTTGCGAAAGTATTGTCCACGTTAGCCAGAGTTGCTCAATATAAATTTTTATTTACATCATTTGTTGTTGTATAAACATATGTTTGTATGTCTTTTATGTTCTGTCATTGTATTTGCTTGGCCCCTATGGGTGTAAATTTGCAAATAAATATACTATTATAAGTTGAGTGAAATGTTCTTTGCAGTATCTTCAATATTTTCTAATACGGGGTCGACGGCATGCTAGTGGACTATTAATGCACGAGTCCATCAAGTAACTTAGTATTTCATGAAACAACGGCAGTAGAATACCCAAGGAACAAAGGAGTGAAATTCACAAAAATCGAAGTCCAAAGACAGGGCAAAAACGAGAACACAGAAAACAACGACGCCAGAAACAAAAACAACGACGCAAGACAGACACAAAGCACAGAAACAAAAATCACAACATTCAGAACAAAAACACTCACAGTGTGAACTCCAGTGAAACTGAGAGTGACATCAGTTGCCCCGGAAGGGTAAGCATATCCTGCTCTGTTAAGGGAGTACGAGTGTCAGAAATTTTTTAATTAGAATTAAAATTCTGACTTTTTGTTTTAAAGAGCACTACTGGAACAACTTGAGCGAAAAATTTTGAAAATCCATGTAGGAATGTTTGAGATATACGACGTCAAAATTTTGGCGGGAAACAGATCTCTCTAGAGTTTTCTTTCAATTTGCATAAGATGTTTATAGGCCTTTAAATATATGAAATTATAATTAGAAGTTGATTAAATTTTATACACCGTCTTTTTTGCATATTTTAAAGTGACTTATGACCAAGAAGATGTGATCCATGTGCAAAAAATTTTAGCACTGTTTAAATGGATAAAACCCGAGGATATAGAATGCTTCTGAAATCTCGGGCTCGTACTCCCTTAACAGCACCCGTCACACTGTGAGTGATTCAATCCGGGAAAATGTCAAAGTTGGTAATCAAATTCAGGAAGACGTGAATCTAGCTGAAAATGTCCACTTTCATTTGGGATACTGACACGTCATATCTTTCAATGATGCTATGGTGACGGCCATAGAATTTCTTGAGGGATGAAATAAACAAAGTTTGAACAAATCCCTGACTAAGCAGCTTTTGGGACAGTGTTTTTGCTCTGTTTAAAAGATCACTGTACAAACTACATGCTCAACAGTAACGAATCAACTGTGAAATGTATACGCCATAGGCTGGAGAGGTAGGTATATTGCTGCTAAGAAAGGGAAAGTTCACAATGGGGAAGTTAAAATCATCACGCTTGTCATATAGCTTAGATTTCAAACGGCCATCTTCGTCAATATACAATAAAAGATCTAGGTACGAAGCTGAAGTAGGTGTTTCAGTTGTTTCTTTAATTTCAAGTTCATTTGGATAGATCTGATGTAAATACTCCTTAAATTTAGGATTATTAAGAGAAAGTACATCGTCTATGTAGCGGAAGCTGAAATTAAAGGACTTGGCTAAATGTTTTTGTTTTCTTTGAATAAGCCCTTGTAAAAACTTGGCCTCGTACGAGTAAAGGAAAAGGTCAGCTAAAAGCGGCGCACAGTTTGTTCCCATAGGAATCCCTGTTGTCTGTTGGAAAACATGACCTCCAAATTCGACAAAAATATTGTCGATCAAAACTTTTAACATTTTGATTACGTCAGTCTCATTGTACTTCTTATTTGAATCAGTGTGGTTCTTAACAAAATATGTCTTGTCTTTCCCTATAACTAAATAGGTGTATCTGCGTTCTCCATTTTTGTGCAGAAACATTGATGTATTAAATCTTCAATTACTGTTTTCAGTTTATTGTGTGACTGCAGAACTGATTCAAAGCGGCCTTAAAATATGCTATCCCCAAATTTTCGAAAAAATATGTTTAACGAGTACTAGTATGTAACTCACTAAAAGCTCTTTCCTCAGCTGATTTTCGCTTTTCATTTTCATTGCAAACAATATTGGTCATTTGCTCTCTATAGTCTTTTACATATATATGTATTCATGTCGAAATGCGCATATGCAGAAACAAAATCTGGAGTAACTTCAGTATTTTGTGATCTGTTGTTTAAATATGATCTGCACTGAAGATAATAATTTGTCGAAATGACCATCTGCAGGAAATAAGTCTACAGTTACTTATTGTTATTTAGTAATTCATGTCCAAAATATATCTAAATTACTTTGAGTTTAGCACATAAAATGATTCTTCGTGATTCTATAGGATGTATGGTGTCGTATTTTCCTGAATTTTTAGTAAACTTATTGTTTACGAAATTGTTTTTAATGTGAATACGCTATTGCAATTCAGAATGAGTCTAAATCTAATTATTATCTAGAATAAGTGCTTTTTGTTAAAGGAATAATGTTACCTACTGCAATTTATTTTTTCTCTCATTTTTTAATGTATGATTTTATTGAGTTTGTTATGAGCTCTGTTATCACATGTTGTCAAATTTCATTATAGCGACCTGTGACAATCTGGATGTATATTTCTTGCAATAAAATACCTATTATATGGTTACTCTAAAAATTGTAATTCCGCTTTTATCTTGACGTCTTGGAATATTTATGTTTCATGGAACTTTAAGCTTTGAAACTCACTATATTCAAAACAACGGAAGTAGATTACCGAAGGAACAAAGAACAAGATAACATAAATCAAAGTCCAGAGACAAGGCGAAGAAGAACACCAGAGGACCAAAGACGCTACACAACCACAAAACACAAACACTACAAATACAACCATCAAAACTAAAGCACTGACAGTGTGAACTCTCAAATAGTGACATCAGGTGCAGGGTTAATAAATTAATATATACATTTATTGCAGGGCAAATAAAAACTGGTAGTTTTGGATCAAAATGAATTCAACACAGTTGAAGTTAGCACTCTTCTTATTTTCCTTCATTGCAATTGTAAGTATTTAGCATTTATATACTTTACTAGGACAGACTATAAAGTGAACCCGGAAGGGCGAGCTTAGTACATTGTGCAGAGATAACAGTAGTGGTAGCACGGTGCAGTTTCACTATCCAAAGGTGGTCAAGATTTTCACCCATTCATATATAGCAACAATCCATGATATTGTTGTATGTTCCTTTGTACATTATGGAGAACATTCATTCAACTTAGATAATATCATCGAAATAAAGTCATGGCAAATTCCTTTAAGTGCCACTTATCAAAGTAGGCAATGAACGTCAGTTACTTGTGTTCTCAATTGCGTGGAAGGATATAATACCAATATTTCTAGAAGAACAAATTAATAAATCTTCATTTTTTTATTGACCCATTTAAATTTCTTTTATTTTTTTCGTTATCATAAGTATAATGTCGATCTTAAACAATACATCGGCAAACGAATACCGAAGCAAGGACGAGGAAAGGGGAAATTCTAAAATCATAAATCCAAAATCACGGCAATTCACAGCAACACGAATTGAGACAGTATGACAAAGACATAACAATCAAACAAAAATAAACAAAAACGCCACAAAACTAAAGCACTAGTAGTGTGAACCCCTATAAAAACTGAGGTATCATCAGGTGTTCCGGAAGGGTAAACATGATCTGCTCCACGCGTGGCACCCGTCACACTGCCGGTGAAAAGTCCGATTTTGTCACAGTCGGTGTTAGTCAGTCTGGTAACAAACTCTGGATCTACCCAAAGATATCTGTTCTCATTTGTGAAACAGAAACATTGTAATGGTCTGTGAAATCGTGGTGACGACCGTAAAACTTCTGAAGTGACAATTGCAACAGTGACTGAACATACCTTTGATGTAAAAGTTTTTGAGACAGTAATTTCGCTCTGTTGACAAAATCGCTGTACAAGCTACATGCACGGCAATAGCGAATGAGTTTGTGAAATGTACACGCCATATGCCGGAGAAGCGGGAATATTACTGCTCAAAAACGGGAAGATCACTATTGGAAAGCCGAAATCATCACGCTTGTCGTAAAGTATTGTTTCAGACGTCCAGAGTTGTCAATGTAGAGCTATAGGTCCAGGTATGATGCTGATGATGGTGTATCAGTGGTCTCTTTAATTTCGAGTTCATTTGGGTATATAAGATGAAGGTTAAAATTAAATTGAGGATTGTTCAATGAAAGAACATCATCTATATAACGAAATCTGAAATTAAAGGATTTGGCTAGCTTGTGGTCTTTTTTCTGAACTAGCCCTTGTATAATATACTCAACTAGCACATATAGAAAATCAAGTTCTAGGTCTTGAAACTGTACTACGATGCCTACAAAATGTTTTACATTCCTGTCGTCAACAATTCTCAAAATGATTAAGGCAACCAGTATTAAAATTTCAATGTTGTTGAACTGATGAGCAATTTAAAAATTATCATCCATAGTAAAACGCGTGTGAACTTTGGATCCGATTTTTAATTAGAAGTTTACAATATTTTCAAATGGAAAATTTTATTCGAAACTTATGGTGGCCAGATGCGGCCATTTCGCGTTTTCGCGTTTTCGCGTTTTCTACTTTCACTTTCCACAAAGCGAACACGCAAAAACGCAAAATCGAGAAGGCGAAAACGCGAAAGCGAAAACGTGAAAACATGAAGTGAAATTCATTTCGCGTTTTCGCCTTCTCGATTTCGCGTTTTCGCGTTTTCGCCTTCTCGATTTCGCGGTTTCGCGTTTTTGCCTTCTCGATTTCGCATTTTCGCGTTTTCGCTCTGTGGAAAGTGAAAGTAGAAAACGCGAAATGGCCGCATCTGGCCACCATAGAAACTAGAAGGTATCTTCCTCATCTAAACTGTTCCCCATTTGAATTTGTATATTTGTTTGTTTTTTTTTTTTTGGGGGGGGGGTTGTTGGTTTTATTTTTGTTCATTTTGTTTTTGTTTTTATCTATTTAGTATCACATTTTTCGGTTGTTATTGTAAATCTTGTTTCTGTAGATGGCGTGTTACGGTACATATTGTCGCCCCTGCACATATTGTCGCCGGCGACAATATGTGCAGGGGCGACAATATGTGCCGTAACATGGCTATTTCCACAACTTATGTTTCTTCAGTGTAGATTGAATCAAAATGTTTGGAAGACCATAAATAATACTAGTAAAATGAATAAAAGCTGATAGAAAACAGATAACTAATAGAATAGAAATGGAAAGTCAAAATCGACTTAGTGCAGAGCTTTGCACTTGAAAGATACTGATTTTTTAAGATTGCAAAAAAAATCTGTCATCGGCTGGACAACTGAGATGGTAAATTCCCTCGGGGACTTAACATTTCATCAGCAGAGGTATCGACACTACAATGAAACAATAACTTAACACCGAACTTGGTGTCAAACTTGTTTGTGCAAATATAATTTTCGACAAATTATGTTTCCTCAGTACAGATTAAATCTAAATATTTGGAAGAAGATTTCTGAAACTCATTCTACCATTTACACAATAAGAATGTTTAAAATAGTACACCACATAAAAAATCTCCATATTGATCATTTTTGACATGGTTAGCGATTTTCAAAAAATGTACTTGTTTTTCAGCAATTGTGTTCAAACAACCCTCCTTTTGCAAATGGTGGTTTCTGGGGGATATTTCTAAGGAAATTACTGAAACCAACGTGCATGGGCTGTGGCGGAATATGTGAAAAGAATACAGCTTATGGATGTGGATGTGAAACGGACTGGGATTGTATGAGAAGATACAATCAACAAGGCTAATAAGACGAAATTCATAACAGTTTTCTATCGTACGGCAGGCTGTTCCGATCCTTGATCTTGTTTTCTATATTTTGCTGTGTTTTTATATTTGGCAATTTGTGCGAACTTTAAACAACTTTAACCGACTGAGGACCTTTTTTATATTTTTATCTGTATATCTTTTTATAATTTTCTTATGTTGTATTCTTGTATCATTTGATTCTGCAATAAAAAGCTTGAGTTTAAATGATTATTTCCATTACAATGAAGTCAATGCATTAAAAATATCACTATACATGTATTTTTGTACAAATACGTCGATAAGTATTGTCACTTTCTGGTTTCCAATTCCCATTTTTACCCAATACTGTTTGTAACACATCAACTTTTTTAAGCATCGGTCTGTTCTTGCGGCTATAATCACACTTCTGTTCACAAGCTTTTCCCAACTTGTTTATTTGGTAATAAACGTACAGATTTTGGCACAAGTTTCGTCATGGGATTTACTAGTACAAGGTCTGAAAATGAAATACAGGTACTATGATTTAAAGAGTTACCCTTAAATGACGATTCACCAAATCCGATGACTAGAGTTATCTCAGTGAATTATTATCTTTGACAGGAATATTAGAACAAGAGACTCGAACATTGCTTAAACAACATTATGTAGCTTCAGGTCAACTACAAATTAATTTTTAACACAAATACCGAAATAACAAGTCGGGACGTTGGGGGAAGGGATTGGATAATTAACAAAAACTCCGACGAAAAAACTGAATGTCCGCATTCAATGAATATAACGGTGTAAAAAGATAGTTATCTGCTTCAATAATGAGAAATTGAACTTTTAATCCCCCAAAAAGATAGATTAAAGATAAGTTAGCATCATTAAAAAATTACAATTGTCCACTTCCGCTATTTTTTTTTGAATTTTCCAGTCTTATATGGAGCTGATGAAAAACTAGTTCAAATTATTTGGAGTTGCGGTGCTTTGGCCACTAATTTAGATTAATTACGAAACTGCAAAAATAAGTAAAAGTTAAAATTGCCATGCACCTACGTGCATTCATGAATCTATTTGAAAATTTGCAGTTAAAAATAATGAGTTGTAATTTAAATACAACAATTAACTTCATGCACCATGTCATTATTATGTATTTGGGCAATGAACATTGATAAATCATAAAACTTTGCTATCAAAATTCTTCGTTGGAGTTTGTTGAAGGCCTCACTGTGACTTCAGTAGTAGGGTGCCCAAGAGACGATTTTTCCGATTTTGGGTTAACGGAATAACACACACCTGCACTATACATGTTTGGAAAGAGGATACCATGGCGCATCGAAATGACGATGTCGTAGTTATTTGCTATGGTCACATTTTATTTAAGATGGGGTTAAAGATCAGCTCCTAAAATATTGAAAATTTTGATGAATTTTAAAATGAGCTTCATTTCGCCGATAGCAATTTTAGGATTGCTGTACTTCCACTTCCTGTTTACTAAGTTTTTTTTTTTGCAAATTTCACAAAATTTTTAGTACACAATGGAATTGTGCAATTGTAACTATATTTGTGACAAATTATATTGGGGATCCTCTACTCCAATATGGAGTGGGGTATAATTTTGTGGCCACAGTACCTCTAGTTTGCATTTACTCCATATCCTTTCATTGTAAATTTTTGTTAGCAGAACAAATAAAGACAAAGTTTGATCAATAAAACTTCAATTGATATCGGCATTTAATAGTTCTATCTCTATCAGTATTTCATCGCTGATTTGCTACTGTCGAACATGTAGTCTTTACAGTGAAAAATTGTCTCTTAAGAAATATTCAGCTTTCCCCTTGGAAAATTCTATGACCGTCAACACCACATCATAGATAAATAATAATGGTCCATTTCATAAAAGGGAAAATATGTCTGCTTGATTTCACGTGTTCAGAGATTTAATACGAGCGATTTTGACTTCACCATGCTTTCACTCAATGTCCGTCTAAGAAGTGCAGTATATGGAACAGGAAATGCTTACCCTTCTTATGTCGCTCTCAGAAAGTAAACACTATGAGTGCTCTAGTCTTGATTGATATATTTGTGACCATGCATTTTGTGTGTTTGGTGTCGTTGGTCATCCGTCTTTGTTTTGGGGTTCTCATTTTTGCCGTGTATCTGGCCTTTGATTTATGTAATCTACCTGTGCTTTGTTCCTTAGGTATTCTTATATTGTTGATTTATTAAATCCTTCTTTCTTTAAGCGTAAGGAAAACCTATATGTTAATACTGACGCTATAAATTATTAAAATTACATCTGACAGTATCAACATTTACTAAGATTTTAGTATTTGGTAGTTTTAATAATTAGTTTTGATAACGTTGCAGTTCTAATACAGACCCGTGATCGGTCTCTAAAAACGCCGTAAAGGACCTCCTTTGTGCACAAAGGAGCACATAGTAGCACAAAGGACCACAAAAGGGTATTAAATCAGCACAAAGGACACGAAATTATATATATTCTAAGTATTAAATTATTAATATTTTTACAAAAATAATGTATTTTTTCCTCCGTTTTAATGAATATTTCTAACATAAATGGGTAAGATTTTGTGTTTAACCGAACGATACAATATATCAAATTTATGATTTTGGATTTATGATTTTAGAATTTCCCCTTTCCTTGTTCTTGCTTCGGTATTCGTTTGCCGATGTATATTAATACCTCAACTTAATAAATATTTCTCATTTTATTACACAAAAACTACATATATTGTGCTCAATATTTTTATCTTAGGGATATATTCTTTAAAAGTACCACTTGTGTATCGCGTTCGATATCCATAACACCCGAAATAAATACATTTGTAATTTCAATTGGCAAACGGTTTTTAGACTGTACATGTATCATGTGTATGCAAATTTTATTTCAAATACGATGTGGTATAATACGTTTCTTTACCGGAAATGATCTTGTTTTCACAAAATCGCATGTAAAACGTATGATAAAATGGATTAAACACGTACTAAAAATAAAATTCAAAATATTTTTTTGGTAAAAATATACATATTTATATACAAAGAACATCGTTTCGTGTCCTTTGTGCTGGTTTAATACCCTTTTGTGGTCCTTTGTGCTACTTTGTGCTCCTTTGTGCACAAAGGAGGTCCTTTGCGGTGTTTTTAAGAGACCCACCGGTGATCATATTTGGATTGTTGAATGCAAACATGTGGTAACTGTGTACCACGGAATTATTAGACTATTATAGTGAACATGATTGGCAAGTGAATACTAAAACAATAGTCTATGCATAAGGGATTGTCGAACAGACAATAAATCTAAGCTAATGATAATAATAACGGAGCACTTGATAATACTTCGAGCTCCATGTTTGCAGTTTAGTGGCGAGCACTCATTTACACATCTTTCTAAAGTAAGTGAGAACCGAACTATAAATTACGTTCTGTCTTATTCTTTCTTTTAAGATGGTTGTCTTGGAGTTAGTAATCTACCCGTATTTGGTTTTATGTGAGTGTTTATTATACAAAAGGGAAACGGGACAGAGAGGGGAGGTTTTCTATCCATAAACCGATTTACCCCTACCACTGGCTTTTGCTAGTGATGGTACTAAGTCCGGCCATCCAACGTTCAGGCCAGTACCTTAGTTTTGTGCTGTTAATGTTCATTTTTGTACATTTATTTAGTCTTTGCTCATACTGTCTCCAGTTAAGTGTCCCAGTTTAAGCCACTATCTCTTTTGAAATGCCTGTACCAAGTCAGGACCATTGCGTTCGACAATTTTGCAGTAGTTTCCACCTGATTTGTCTTTTTGTCTCATTGACATCACTGTTTTAACCCCATTTGTGTTTCATCTAAAGTGCTGCATTTTTCAATTTTTGATTTTAGAATTTCCCCGTTTTCTGTTTCTTTGTCTTGTTACACCGGTATTCCTTTGCCTATGCATTAATTCGAAAAAAAAGTAAGCAAACTATTCCGGAATGTATTAAGACTGTAAGGTCAACAATTCTCAAATGAATCAATCAGCTACGGGGGTTCAAAAGAACTTAAGCATTATAAAGGAGTAGGTTCGGTAAGGGCCTTATTTGGCCTCAAAATAGAAGATTGCATAAATCTACAACTTTTTTGTTGAAATTTTCAATGGATATGGGTTAAAAGCTAATACGAAGATTACTCAATTATTGATATACGATTACAGAGTTTTTCATTGTAGAAAATGGGGAAATTGCACATTTTCTCGAAAAATGACAAATTTGACCAATTTTGACTACCAAGCTCAAGCTAGCGACCATAACTAGCGACCAATAAGCTAGCGACCAATAAGGAGATATGTCTGGAAACCGAAAATAAAAAGAACACCAGAAATCACTTCAAATAATTTTTAGCGACCAATAAGAAAAAAACACATATTTCATCGTATATAAAACACCGTGGAGTGAATATTCACTAACCAGTAACACTTACTCGCAACAAAGAGCTAGTTTTTACATAGGTTCCGTAATGTGAGGAACACACCACGCATGCTTATACTAGTATAATACTGGTAAGAGATTCCTTTTAAGTCTCTGTAATTTTGGTGGTATTAAGTCCCCTTGATTTTCGTTGTCCTCGAATATAGTTCCTGTTTATTTAGTGTATATCCTCAGATTTTTTCTATACATGCACTTCATTCTTTTCTTTTTGGTATGTTTTTGGGCTCGATTTTAAGAAAATACATTGAAGAAAATTAATTTGAAAAGCAGTATGATGTGAATTAGAATTTAATCTTTAAGGAGTGATTTGGTCATAATGATGCAAAATAATGGCGAAATCGTGCATTCCGGAATACTTCTACTTACAAACAGTAACGTCATAGTAATAATTTCACACATAGATTGGTTTTACCTGAGTGCCAACAATTTACATCAATTGCAAATGCACACAGTAACATCCTAAAAACAGCTAATTTTTTTTTCAAATGATGTACTCAAAGCCGGCTTTTGAGGGCATTTCAAACTTGGTGCAAAATTCAGTCTTGGGGGCCGACTTTCGACCCCTGGTGTACATTTCAGTACAGGTGACCCACCCTGGCAATTGGCGAGGGCGAAGCTGAGGGCAATGGCTTTCATTTGACCAGCGGTCGACAAAAGCTTTGCCGTAGGAAACTTTTGGGGGCATTTCAAACTTGGTGCAAAATTCAGTCTTGGGGCCGACTTTCGACCCCTGGTGTACATTTCAGTAGAG
>MJUU01000278.1:27849-44606 GCA_002080025.1 Modiolus philippinarum | reverse complement strand
CATATTAAAATTTCATGAAAATCCGTCAATATTTCTGAAAAATGTTTGCCATCGCGGGTCCTTCCTGACTTTGTCAGATTTCCAGTTTCCAAACACGTCAAATCCCTGGCGATATGGTTGTGTAATATCATATTTTCTTTTATTCTGAGATTTATTATTATAATGGCATATAGATTTGTACAATGGAAGGTAGAAAGATTTCTGAGAGGTTGTAACATGTGTATCAAATCTAAATTACAATGAATTGTCTCTTATCGAAGAATTTTGTAAATAAATGTCCATATACTCGACATTGAGTGACTCGCTTCCAGATGATTTCTTTTCTAATTTTCGATAAATTTTCGAATCAATTCTTAATTCTTTTCCATCAACATAAATTCAGAATATCCGACTTACAAATAAGAATCAAAAGATAATAAAGGAAATGATTATCATATTTGCATGTTTAATTTTGGTATAATCTTTATTTCCTTTGCATGTGCAGATTGTGAAATTCGTAGCATATAATACCACGAGTAAACCAAGTTTATATATATTTTTGAAATATCATAAAACCTATTCTTTAAAACAGAATGACAGTACAAAAATGTAGCTTTTCTTTTATAAAACAAGAATATTTCGCGAAAAAACGGATGAACGGACACAAAAAAACCCCGAACATTGTATGACAATCAGACCACACTTTTATTGGCTTGGGATGCAAATCTCCTCTATTTTTTTCTAAATATTTTTCAGACTGTTGTATATAAAAAGCGCAATGCAAATATTTAAATTTCTTGTGAAATAAATTTCGTAGACGTTTGCTATTTCGTTTTCTTTATTTCTTTAACGGAGACTTATATAGTATTACAGACCCGGGACTACAGGTAGGTTGATTTAATTATTATAGTTAACAAAAAATGAATCTTAATTTTATATTTTTGTTATTTATATTATTATTATTATTATCATTTAATCGAAAAAAAAACGTGACTGGAAGAATAATACGCTTGTATGAAAAAGAAAAAAAAAAAAAACCCAAAAACATAACAATGCATATAAATTTCAGACTTGCCGCGCGTGATTCTGTTTCGTCTTCGATTGAATAACGCCAAGTTTAGACGACGTCGTTTTAGCATTTTTAACGTAAAATAACACCAAAATGACGTTACCTAAATTATCACCAACATCGTACGCGACGTCTAGGGGCATTGATTTACGTACCTATCACCTTAATTAATGTCTACGACTTTGCAATGGCAATTGCTGTAGAGTTGTTACCGAACACTAACACAATAGAAAGGGAGGTTTGGTTAACCATAAAAACGGTTAAACCCACTATTTCTTTTGAGATGCATATACCAAGTCAGGAACATTGCGGTCGACAATTTTGCCGCTGGTTTCCACCTGATTTGTCTTTTTTCTCACGGACTTCGGCTCTTTACCACTCTGTTCAGTAATTTTGTTATTACCCCTTTTTACAACCGAAATTGACCGGATTTGACTTTACTACCGGAGTTGACATATTCCACACGGCGGGTGTCTTATAAGAAGCAGGAGATGCTTACTCTACCGGTGCACCTGATCTCACCCATGGTTTTTATTGGGCCCGTGTTGTTCATTTTTGTATATGTGTATGTCTTCTTTTTCTTTTCTGTGTCGTGCTCATGTTTTGTCATTGTTTCCTTGTCATTGTCCTTGGATTGTTCTTTTTAGACTGATGGTTCGGTTCTCACTTACTTGACAGGTTCAACACGGCGGGTGTCTTATAAGAAGCAGAAAAACTTGCTCTACAGGGGAAACTGATCTTACCTAGGGTTTTATTGGCTCCGTGTTGTTCATCTGTTTGTGTGCCTTCATTTTTTTCTCCCGTACTCCTATGGTTTCCTTGTTTTTTGGTATGTTGAAGCTTACGTTGTTCTTTGGTTGTTCTCACTTACTTTACTACAGGAATGGTGACTCGTATGATGATATAAATCCCCTCTTCTATTTTCATTGTCTGAAATATTTGCATTATTCTAAGCATCTTCAATACATATTTGCGTCTAGATGGTAATTAACCGTAGAACCTGAATATTAGCGGTAGTTTTGACATTGAATGTGCATTTCTGCTCATTGTCAGAGTTCTACCTAAAAAAAATGGGTAAATAAAATCGCCACAGATAATAACACATATTTTAATCCAATTGATTGAAATCTATGTCATTGCTTCGAAAGATGTTTAATAATTCGGTTATTTTGTTCCCTTCGTGGACAAATTTAGTTGTGGAGTAAACGTATGCACTTGATGAACAAATGTTTCAATCTTTGATTAGGGAATAATGACGACTAACTGCTTCAATAATTGCAATAATGTGCGACTATTAGAGAAAATGGCCACCATTTTTATCAGTTAAAATAATCGTACTACTAAAACTAATATTTCTCCGCCATTTTCATTGAAGTTTCCACGAGTTTAACACAGTGATATTTAATGCCCACGTTCTTAATGCATCGCCCTAGTTGGACCGCAAAAAGTAATGGACAAATAACATCGATAATAAAAAGAACATGTAAGGTTTGCTTTAAGCATCACATGGATAGCTAAGTAATGAGATCAAATAAAACAAACATTGGGTCATTACATGTTTCTTTAATTTTTTTTTATTTATTTTTTTTTCGCAAATGTAGTCATTACACTAAAATACTGATGCTTGAGCAAGGATAATCATATTCAGTTACATAGAAAGTCAAATACTGTCAATTTCTGATATTGTAAATTTATACAATATGCAAAAGAAAGGAAATGGGGTAAATGTCAAAGAGACAGCAATCAAAATGCAGGTTAAAACGACAAAAAAAAAAAACAAAAGCAAAAACAAAAAACAATGCATCTAGGGGTCACTGTATGGTCTTCAACACAGCATCTAGGGTCACCAACCGATTTTCAATACAGTGAGGAACCTCAAACCATATAGCAAGCCCTAAATGGATCCAAAAAGTAAAACAGGAAATAAATGATTGGAAACAAATCAATAAATCGGCAAACGAATACCGAATAAGAAAGATTAAAAGGGAAATTCAAAAATCAAATAGCCAAACGCACGATTATTCATATACATCACGAATTGAAACAGCACGATAAAGACCAGAGGCGTTTACCCCTAATAGCTGGTATCCGTATTCCAGCAGTAATGTTTCCGTGATCATCCGTATTTTGAGATTTTCTTCCCGTATTTAAAATAAATGAGAGAAACTAAACTATTTTTGATTTGAATAACTCCTCTACGTATGACTAAGCAATTAAAATGATAGCCTTAATGAATATAATAAACTGACATCTTTATATTCTGATGAAATTAACAAATTTTATCAACCATCTGTGGAGTTCATCTCGTCAAATTTATCAGGAACTTTTTTCTCTACTTCATTGGATTGATTGGTTGATCCGAGTTACATGTTTAGTGAGCAATATTTTAGCTATAATAGGACGACACCGAGTTTATGAATTAAAAAATCATTAGTAAAACATAGAAATTGACAACTGGGGCAACAAGTTTTAACTGCCTCTGGAAAATTAGAAAAATGGGTAGGGGCAGGAAATTTAGCCTTTTATACGACCTCCACCAAGTCGGCCATTGTACGACAAATATAGAAGGGTTATCTAAACTATATGGGCGTTGCGTTTCTCCACAGTTTGCGATGAGAATTTCTGTATTATGATCCAACTATTTCACTTTAACAGTAAAACGGGGATGGATAGGAAATATAGCCTTTCATATAACCCCTAGTGAGTACTCTTCTTCTATGTGAAATATAGAAAGGGACTATATTGCATAGGACGTGGTGTTGCTTCAGAGTGTGTCTACAGTGGTTCGCAGTTTAGGTTTTTTTATGTGAAAAAATGGGTAGGGGCAGGAAATTTAACTTTCCGGAAATATGACCTGGCTACCCCTGCTTAGACGAGGTTTCACTTGGAGACGCGCCCCAGCAGGATGGTTTTAACAGAGACCCACATGATTCAGTATTGAACTTCAAAGATCGGTGTTCATCTAAAGGAAGCTCTTCTTTCACTGATTGCCAAATTTTGGAAATAGATCTGATTTATTTCAAGGCTTGTGAATAAACCGTATATTTGCAGTGTGAATCCGTAGTGCGTATTTTGACTTGAACATCCGTAGAAAATACGGAAAATTCGTAGTGGTAAACACCTCTTAAAGACAAAACAAATAAATCCAAATGAACAAGAACGTCACAAAACGAAAGCACTAGCAGTGTGAACACCTCCAAAATCTTGAGATATCACCGAT
This sequence comes from Modiolus philippinarum, assembly GCA_002080025.1. Taxonomy (NCBI): domain Eukaryota; kingdom Metazoa; phylum Mollusca; class Bivalvia; order Mytilida; family Modiolidae; genus Modiolus; species Modiolus philippinarum. Next base: position 40,338 of record MJUU01000278.1, on the reverse strand, counting down.
TGCTCAAGACGTAATAGCAGTGTCTGGTCCACGGTTCGCACCCGTCCAATGCCAGTTAAATGTCCCGTTTTGTCACAGTAGTTGTTTGGCAGTCCGGTCCAGGAATAAATTAATATACAGAATATAACAAAAAACACTTACAATGGCCGAAAATTACAATCACATGCCACAATCTACCCTACAAGAAAAAAAATAAAAAGACAAAAAACAAACGTAGACAACAATAAGAAACTCAGGGGTAGCCGGACAACTGTACCAGTACAAGCAAGTTCTAGCGCGCGGTAGGGTTAAACCGGTTAATGGGTACCCAAATCTCCGCTTTCTCTATAACATAATAAAAATACAAATAAAAACCAATACAGGTAGACCACTAACTCAAAGACCACAATCTTGAGAAGGAAATAATAAGAAAACGTTATTAAGAAAGATGGGTCAAAGAGTACTCGCTGCTAAACTGCCGACAAGGAGCTTAGTCTACTGCTTAAAACACTGTCGCACTACAGAAGAAAATTCAAAACTTCCCGAAAGGTTTGGTAAAGAATCATGGATTTCAGTAGACATCGGTAGTATCAATGAGAGGCCAGTATACATGTAAGATCTTCAGGCCGTATGATCCCAAAACGGAGTCATGAAAAATATCCTGTCAATATCCTCCATTACGTAAAGAATGTAAGTTACGTCCCAGTTTTTCTGGATCTTTTTATCAGATTTTGACATTTTTAACAACAGGTCCGTAAAAGCTAGGATTGGAAATGTCAATTGTAATAAGCTGTTTGCGATTTACACCATATTTAGATATCAACTGTTCATATCTTCTATAAACTTCTTTAATGTGATTGACATTTTATGAAATCTGTAACACCTTGTTGTAAAAGATTGGATGTGATAGTAAAATTACGTTCATTTAAGTCGTTAAAAGAAGAACAGACGCATTCGAATCGTACTAGTTTAGATATATACACCCCGTGGAACGTCGCCGTCAAGAAAAGGCAAATTAGTAATAGTGAAATCGAAATCATCCCCTTTATCATCAATTTTAGTTTTAATTTTACCGGAGTCAACGATAATAGTAAAATTGATAAATAGGCAGTATTACGAATCATTGTTTGCTTTATTAAGTTTCAGCACTTCTACCCACTATTATCATTTAAAATTGAAATAAGTTGATCCATTTAGTAACTTTTTTATATAAGTCCCATTCCTAACAGAACACTCGACTTACAATCGTAAGTGATAAGGTATGTCAGCTACCTGCCCAAGGTTGGTGATTCTCTCTGGACACTCCGGCTTCATCCACCACTAAAACTGACCGTCATGAAATAGCTGAAATACTACTGAAAGTGACGTTAAACTCAATATCAATCAATCAATCCTAACAGAACAGAAAAAGATATGCAATGAGAGGTGCACATTTTGTACCAATGGGAATTCGAATGACCTGTTGATAAACAATTTTGCCAAAACGAACATAGATATTGTCTAGCAAAAGATTTAATACCTTAATCATGTTATCGCAAGTCTAGGAACAATGAATTTTATAGGTGGTATTAGAGAAGAATCCTTGCTTTTTATTGCGACAAAAGAACTGTAAACTTGCAAATTAAAAAAAAACATTTAATAATTTGTCCGAATATTGATTTAATCAGTTTTTGTGGAAGGGTCGTATAAAGTGTAAAAAATCATAACTGTCAATACACGAAACTGGTCTTTCTATTGCTTTTAATTCATTTAAAACTGCAACGGAATCTTTTATACTCCAAATTACCAGAGTTTTGATAAGTTTTTTTCACAATTCTTTAATACAGGTGCAAGCACTGTTAAAATTTATCGATAAGTTAGTGGTAGAACAGTTAATCGAGGCCAAAATGAAACAATGTTTGTAGGGTTTTTGTGAAGTTTACGAACCAAGTACATAGTAGGAAAGGTGTTATCTTTAAGTAACACTTGCAGCATTCTGTATCTGAATCTACAAAATATCTCTATTCTCATCTGTAAAATAACAACATTGCAATAATGGGCTACTATTAGATATTTGTCACTATTTGTATTAGTAAAACTAATCGAACTCCTCATGGTAATATATCTTTGCCATTTTTATCAACGTTTGGTTTTAATTGACAACAGGGGTAGATACATTCTGAGCTGTATATAAATTTGCTACTTAACTAGGGGTATCGGTATGTTAGCCATAACTTGAAGTCATCATTGCAAAAGTTTTACGCTCGACATCATGATCTTTTGAACAGCTATGAAAAATTGGTTTCCCAGACAAGATATCTTTCCTTTTTACAACTTTAGTATGTTTTTGGTTGCATTTGACTTCATTATATGATTTGAGATGTTCAACACAAGCGGTGTCTTATAAACAGCAGATGTATACTCTGCCGTTATTTCTAATCTCACTCATGATTTTCAACCGTCCTTTGTTGTTCATTTGCATGTGTGTACTAATTTTCTTTTCCTCGTCGTATAGTCTTTGATTCTATGTGTTTTCGATGTTATAATTATTTTTGGACTGATGGTTCGGTTTTCACTTACTCAAGTAAAGTAAAAAATCAAACTGACAATTCACCCACACTATTTTAATATATAATATGAAAATAGATCATTTAGCAAAGGCAGTAGAATACTGCCAGAGTCCACCTATTATTGTGGTTCTTGTTTATTGTCGGCAATTTGGATTTGTGTGGCCGTTTCTCTACAATCGAATTACATGTTCAATATACGTGTGAACACAACATTTAACAATGTTGTCATATGAAATGAAAATTCATCTGTAATAATTAAAACGTTATTATATAACGGAAGTACGTGGTGCTGATTTCATACTCGGTTAGGCGTATAAACCGCTGATACGTCAAACTACCACCGTATTTCTTAGAAGATAACAAATTTAGCAGCGAAGATTTGATGCTACCACATTAATAGTTACTTGCATGAAAAGTTAATTACTCTAACCATGTATCATTCTACTAATTATATGTAATTAGGCATACAGATCTATTGACGGAAATTAAGCAAGACCCGATAATGTACACCATTTGAAAGGTCAGTCAATTATTTACTGAGGATAAGAATGGATTATACTCCATCATTTGAATGTGCGTACGGCAAACATATTGGATAGGCTTGGCTTTAATCTGATTTTAGTGTTATCCAATATCAGATATTTTCTATCATTCAATAAATGTCTAGTAAAAAATTTCTAGCAGTTGTCGATTAATTTCGTGGAATGTTGCTCAACGCCACAGATTGTAAGAAATAATGTATGATTTTCACCTGTATTTAACAGCTTGGCGACGGAAGTTGGGTTGTCTTGGTTTCCGACTTAAGAACTTTTTTTTTAAAACTTGTACAATAAAAGTGAGAAACGAACCATCAATCCAAAACGAATAATCTAAGAACACTGGCAAAATCGCACACAACAAAGAAACAGAGACACAACACGAGTACAACATAGAAGAGAAAAATGAAGACACACACACAAAGACGAACAACACAAACCAAATAAAAAAAACATGGGTGAGATCAGGTGCACCGGTAGAGTAAGCATCTCCTGCTTCTTATATTACTCCCGCCTTGTTGAACAACTTTGAGCAATATGCAAGAAAGTTTGGGGTCATGGATACGTCAAAAAAGATACAGAGTTCTAAAGATTGGTCAGTTTGGCTTTTTCGCACTATATTTACAATAGAATTTTATGGGAAAAGGGCATATACCACTATTCATTGACATATTTTTACAATAAGCAGACATACATTTTTTTCCAAATTGGTACGATATAGAACTTGAAATTAAACATAAAAAAGATATGTCACCGACCTTTTGAAATAGTTATTTCATGAAACATGAAGAATTTGTTAGTTTTTCAAGGGAGGGGAAAAATTGTATTAACGTTATTTTGGACCCAAAAATTATTATAAATGTGTTTTGATAAAATGTTTTTGACAAATTCAAAAACGAAATGGGATCAAGTACCTCATTTTTTAACAAACTTAGAAAATTTGACCGATTCAATTGTATTTCAGTGCGCTCATCGATTCGATTGTAAGAAAACTTGGCATTATAAAGTTGTGAAATGTAGGCACTATAAAAACGTCGTCAGAACAACATTTTGGAATAAAAAAAAATAATACTAAAAATAATAGAATATCAATTTTCAAGTATGATAGTGTATCAATATGAGATATTCTTTCAAGCACAAATACACCATAACCGAAATATATAGAGACATGTGTACAAAATATATTATATATAACATGTATTACTTTCATTACTTCAATGTACTATCTCTTCATATTGTAAAATAAACTTTTCTATTCCTTACGGTCTTAAATGAAAACGAAAATGCATCAATTTTTAGTTTCATGTTAATGGACCTTGCGGAGAATAAAATATGAGAAATTTTCTAACTGATTTTAATTCTATTGAAATTTTCTTACATCGTTTTTCCTTCCATTTTTCAAAAAGATATTCAATTTCATTTGATCGACTTGAGCATTTCAACTGAAACTACATGAAAATATATGGAGTAAATGTAAATGGGACAAAATCCCTATAAAAACTTCGCGTTTTAGTCAGGCTGAAATGTTTTGTCCGATACTGACGAAGTAACACTTGTCTAAATGACGATTTATGTCTATTTGAATCAAATTCTCCAGAGATTTCGTTTATATTGAATTTGTAAGCCAAAATAGTATCCTGTGAAATAAGTTCCAAATAGAACAAATGCTATTGATATATCTATGAGCTTTATTCCGTCTAGAGATTATTTCACCTGGTAAGCAGTAAATATTTTCCAACTGGAGATTATTTCACCAGGTGAGCTACATTGTATGAAATATGTTCCTTTGGAACTTATTTAACGATGGATACTATAAACCGTTACAAATTCTCGTTGTTCATCGATTTCATTTTTTTTCCTTTCTATAAAATTTTGATTTTTTTAATTCCGGTGATTGATTTACAAAAATCGATGTTTTATCGAATTAAACGATGTTGAAACACATCGGAAGGTCGAAACGACCGGACAATATATTGGCGTATTTGCAATTTTTTAGGGAAAAATATACGTGTTCTTTTGCTTACGGGCTGTATATTACACAGCTGATCCGATACACGAGAGCTAGCAGAATTTCTCATAAGACATACATGTAGCTTTCTCCATGACCGCCTTATTATTCGAGGTTTCAAAACATTCCGTCTAATACCATCAGTAAGAGGAGTTCTTTAAAAGATATCTGTTCCTTGTGGAAAAATTTGATGTTTTGGTCCAAACCCCGATTCAGAATTCTTTAGGGAAGATTTTTTTTTTACCTAATTTGGACCTTTCAAAAGCAATTGCTGTAGAGTTGCTACCGGACACTACCCCAATTGAAAGTAGGGGGTTTGGAGCGCCATTAACCGGTTTAACTCACCATTTCTTTCAAATGCCTGTACCGAGTCAGGACCATTGCGGTCTGCAATTTTCAGATTGTTTCCATCTGATTTGCCCTTTTGTCTCGTGGACTTCGGCTCTGTTCGGTAATTTTGTTATTGCCCCCACTTAAGACAGTACATTGGACATTTTATAAAAAGTAGACAAATCAAACTGTAAGCTTATCTAAGACAAGCTGTTGTCGTTGCATTGTCAATCAGTTTTGTTTGTATTTGTCAATATGTCTAATCCGGATCAAATCCAAGTATGTACCAGTTGTCAATAGTTGAATAACAAGATATGTATTGGCCATAGACATTTAATTAAAATGAGGTACGTCAATAATTAGGTGAACCAGGCGAGTTTCAGTTTCATATTGAACATATGATTGTCTTAAGAAATACATTGTAAATCTTTGGCAGGTCCCTCTTGGTTATGTATTCTACGGATACCGGTACTTAAACATTATAGGGAAAACTTGAAATTTATCATGAAAAACAATTTTTTAAAACTTAATAAAAATAAAATGTCCCACATGAAAAGCTATCCGTTTTGATCCTGTTGGCTTTTGAACATTTTGGTCTTTCAAATGTTTGATTTGATCTGCATTGAATAAGAATACGTTGTCGAAATGGTGTTCTTTAGAAACTAAATATATAACAAGTATTAGCTTTCCAAAAAGCTAGTCTGACGTCAGTATTACTTTACTTAGACAATAAATAAATACATATTTTGTTTGAAGATTTACCAGAATATCGTAACGGTTACCAAACAAAATACGCCATATAATTCAACAATTGCGGTTCTCCTGATATATAGGCAGGACATACTTAACAAACGATCTGGTTTCTTTGTTTGTTTGTTTGTTGTTTTTTTTTTCGACAGAACCAGTGTAAAAACTTTCCTAAAGTGTAAATGTAGAAACAACGGCAGTAGAATACCGAAGGAACAAGAGAAGCGAAGACTACAAAAATCGAAATCCGAAGACATGGCAAAAACGGCAACAGAGAAAAACAAAGACAAAACAAGGACGTGAGACAGCTACAAGCACGGAAATAATGCGTGTTTATTTATATGGCAATAACGGGCATTTTATGTCATTATAAATACTATCGTGGATTCGAAAACTCAATAAATGAACATCGCTATCGCAAGTATTGATTTATTGATATGCAATGATATTGTCGTAGCCTTATATTAATCAAATGAACACGTTACACATTATTGACCGTCATGCAATGCATGAATGGACTTCTCACCGGATGTTCATTTTCTGATTCTGTCTGACGCCGTGATGTCAGACAATAACTACTGTATTTAGCAATTTGTTTGAATTTCCTTTGATCTTTCTCAGTATCACCGAACTGGGTACTATTACGAAATATCGGGGCACAGTGAAGGCTTCACTGGCGGGTTGCTAGGATGCCGTCATGGTTTGGTAGTCGTGTTCATACGCGTAAATACGTTGAATGAAGAATGCTTATAAATCATTGCAATAAACAAGAGATTAAGTGTGAAAAAAACAGAAATTTCAGCTGTTTCAATTTATCACAGAGTTCTATTTATCATTTTTTAATTTACCGATAAAAGAAATAAAGGACATTTCGTTTTTGATACGGTCTATATCACGGCCAGTATGAAGTGAGCCCAGAGGGTCCAAAATTTGTTTTGTAGCAACCATTTTGTTATAATTCTTCTGAAAAATATAATAATTGGTTAACTCACCATATCCTTGTTGTAACTAAAAAAACTTGGATCAAACATTTTTCAAAGAACAATATGGGTCTATATTCCCTCTTTGTCAGAACTACGTTTTTTGTATGTCCTTTGAGCTGTACAAAGACACGGAATATAAACCTGCGAATAACATAGTATTCTTCATACAAGAATCGTATTTTTGCTCATTGACCCTTCTATATCACATTATTTCTGTACGCAGTTTCAATGGAAAGTTAACATACATGTATATTTATTCGTAAAAAAAAACAGAACCTCAAAAATATCAAGGGTTAAAAAAGCAATGCAAATGTACAGTTATAATAAAAATTGATTATTAGAATTGCTGAAATTTGTGTTACCACTTCTCTGATATTTCTCTCCTCGTAATTACATTATTATAAGATAACACAGGCAAAACTTAGTGACTTTTATTGAAAGTTAATAAATCTTCGTTAATTTTAATTAAAACAGGTTTTGGTCGATACGTGTTCAATATCAGAGAGCATGATTTTAGAGGAAAAATAAATTAAATTTGTCGGTGATTACATGCTTTCAAATTCAAGGAAAGGTAATTGTATTTTTCCTATGTTGCATTCTTTAATTATAGGATGAAAAGTTAATTATTTCAACAAAACAAAGTACAAACAAGAAAAGTAGCATGCCATTTCTATGTAATATTCTTAATTCAAAGCAAAAATCTTGGAAATAATACCACGAATTAAAGAAAGCATAAAAGTGACAACAAAAGTCCGAATCGATCAAAGGAAGAGACCAGTAAGGAAAATCCGTATAACATTCGACTGAATCAGGGGAACACAATCCGTCACAGAACATTTTTGGCAAGCCGTCATATTCCCGACTTGGAACGGGCATTTTATAAATAAAATATATCACAAATACCGAAGTTACTGTGAATTTAGTTTCTACAGACGCGCATTTCGACAAATTATGCCTCTTTAGTGTAAATCATAACAAAACACTTAGAAATCTATAAACCGAAAATGCGTAAAAGCTGATGGAAAACAGATTACCAATAGTTTCTAAAATGGAAAGCCAAAATCCATCAGGTAAGGACAGAGCTATGCGAGAGGGAGATAAAGACTCCAATCCGTATAAGATATATATAATCTGAAGGCTTGACAAGATGCGTCGAAATAGTTATTGTCTCTTGTCATGCATTGATTCGAGTCACCCATCATGTCAAACAACCACAAGGAAAAAGTTCAACACTCTTTAAGTTCTCCGTTTTTTTAATTCCTAAAACATTTCGTTTTTGTTTTCTTCATCAACAGAAGCAACTCTGCTTAATGAATATAAGTATATAATAAACGAATACAATAATTTAAATTTGATTTGAAGGAAAGTTAATTCACATTCTTATAATCATGACAAAATAATAAGGATACTTAAGTAAGCTTAAATGTGCTAGTCGGTTATTAAAAACACATATATCATGTTCATTCTTTCAAATTACGTATCTATTTGTGTATATCTTTGTAAACATTCTTGTAATTTCGTTGGTCGTATCATATAGAGCATCATATAGAGCATCGATAGGTCCTTTTTACTCAAAACTGCACTGTGTTTTTTCAGGAAAGTTTTATTCAGACTGAAAAGAATGTCGCTGTTATACGAATTATTAATATTTTTCAACATGTGTTGCAATAGAATGGTTATGAATTGTTACTTTTTACACGTTGAACTATTTTTACAAAATCCGTTGTCACTTCTTGTGACTCTTTTGTTATTATTACTAAGTAATGATGTTGAACAGAATCCTGGTCCTCCCGTCGAAGGTGAATTTTCTATTTTTAACCTAAATGTAAGAAGTATGCGTCATAAACTTGATTACATAGAAAGAATTTCTAATGAAGCAGATATCATTTGTTTATCGGAAACGCACCTAGATGCTTCTGTTACTAATGAGGATATTTTCATTGAAGGGTATGAAAAACACCCTATCGTAAGGATCGCAATAGGAACGGAGGAGGTATTATTGTGAATGTCAGTAATATACTTCACGTCATATCAAGACCGGACTTAAATTTTGATAGTGAAGTTATTTGGCTTGAAATTGTTTTTCCTTCATACAGGTTATTGCTATGTGTACTTTATCGGCAACAAAATGATAATTATCCGTTTTGAAATAATTTCCAACAGTCAATTGAAACTGCATTAAGTTATTCTCCATTCGTTGTGATTACGGGTGATATTAATGTTTATTTGCTTACTGACCATTCAAACATATTGTTCGATATTATGAGAATATAATTAAGGAACCTACCAGACACGTCAATCCCTATTAGATCCAATTTTAATTTCTGAAAATTTGAATTTCATGATTCACATATTATCGAAATCGATAGGAAAATAAGCGATCACGAAGGTACTATCATATATTTGAAAATCCCCACATTTCATATTAATACTTATCAGCGAAATATTTGGGACTATAAGAATGCGGATTTTATCAAATGCAATGAACAAATATCTTCATTTGATTGGAAGTCAGTCATTTCCGAACAAAATACGATGGACGAAAATTGTGATAATTTTACAAATACTTATCTAAAATTTATAAGTGAATGTGTACCACAAAAGGTTGTTACAATTAGACCCAATGATAAAATTTGGTTCAATTCTGATCTGCGAAGAGAAATTCGTAATCGCAATAGACTGCATAAAACTGCTCGAAAATCTCAATCACAACTTGATAAAGACAAATATAAAATACAAAGGAACCACGTGAACAATATGAAGAAATACGCAAAAGAGCAATTCTATTTAAATGCAAATAATATCTTGGATGAATTTTCTCGTATAAATTCCAAGTCATATTGGTCATTAATAAAAAAATTAGTTAAATCCTCGGGTACTGCATCGGTTATTACCCATCTGCAAAACGAAAATGGTGAACTGGTTTCAGATGATAATGATAAAGCTTGTCTGTTAAATAAATATTTTTGTTCACTATCAAATGTTAATGATGAAAATATAGTTTGTCCCGATTTCCCACCAAGAACAGACAAAATGTTGGCCTTTTTCCAAATAACGTCTGATCAAGTACGTGACATACTGCAAATACTTAAATTAGGCAAAGCAGCAGGTCATGACTCTATTAGTCACCAAATGTTTAAGAAAACATGTGACACTGTTTGTATTCCATTGCCACACTTATTTAACTTGTCCCTGGGTAAAGCTGAATTTCCGACACAGTGGAAATATGCAACTGTTATGCCTCTTTTTAAAAAGGGTGATAAGTCTTTAACTGCAAATTACAGACCAATATCATTGTCATCTTGTGTTGGTTAAATCCTTTAAAGAGTTGTTTTTAGAGAGGTATTTAATTATCTAATATCAAATATTCTTTTATATAAATTTCAGTCTAGTTCTATTCCAGGTCATTCTACTGTTCACCAGCTAATAGAAATCTATTACAGAATTTGCATGTCTTTAGATGATCATTGTATTACTTGTCTTGTTTTATGTGATATCTCTTAAGGTTTTTGATCGTGTATAGCATAAAGGCTTATTAATAAAACTGAAATCCTATGGTATAAATAACAAATTACTGTAGCGGTTTGAAAGTTATATTCAAAATAGAAAACAACGTGTTTTTATTATTAATTCTAAGTCGCCTTTTAAAGATATTTATGCAGGGGTACCACAAGGATCCGTTCTTGGCCCTATATTATTTATGCTGTATGTCAATGATATTGCAGATAATTTGCTAAGCCTTACTAGACTGTTTGCTGATGATATTTCTCTTTCATATTCTAGTCAGAGTCAATACACTGATGAAGATGTTGTTAATTTTGATTGGAAGCTGTTTCTGTGTGGTGAAAACAATGGCTTGTTAGCTTCAATCCAAGCAAAACAAATGCCATGTTTTTCACGAATGAATCTTATGAAGATATAGATATTAGGTTTGAAGGTCATCCAGTTGATATTGTTTCATCACATAAACATTTGGGGATTGTCTTTGACAATAATGGTAAATTTTATACTCATATTACAAACATAATTCAGTCAGCTAGTAATAAATTATGTGCTATTAGAAAACTTAAATATGTATTGAATAGAAACTGTCTTTCACGTATTTACTTATGTTTAATACGACCGTTCTTAGAATATGCTTGTGAATTATGGGATGGTTGTAGTCAGCAGGATTCTGATAGTTTAGAAAAGATACAGTTAGAGGCGGGGAGAATAGTAACAGGATTACCATTGTTTGCAAGTCGAGAATCAATTTATTTTGAAACTGGTTGGGATTTATTATCAGATAGACGGCGAACGAGAAAACTATGTTTATTTTATTCCATTCATAGTAATACTGCCCCCGATTATCTTTGTGATTTATTACCGCCTTTGGTTAGTCAACAATCTCAATATAATTTACGGAATGATATGAATTATGTTACTCCTTATTGTCATTTGGAAATCACAAAAAACTCGTTTTTCCCTTCAGCCATCAATGATAGGGATTGAATCCTGAAACATAAATATATTTAAGAGGAAGATTCAATTGCAAACTCCTAAACCCCTTCATATTTTACTTTTGGGGATAGAAAATTAAATATTATTCATACTAAGTTACGACATATGTGTAGTTCTTTAAACTCTGACTTGTATCGAGTTAATTTAAAACACTACCCATCATGTAATTGTGGTTATCCTTTTGAGGACTGTATCCACTTTTTTATGGAATGTCCTCTCTATGATGATCACAGAACACTTTTATTTAGAGATTTAAATAAATTCACTATTGCAGTAGAGTTGCTATTGGCTGGTGACAGTAATTTACCTGACTTAGACAACATTCACATATTTGATAGCGTACATACTTACCTGAAAAGAACTGAACGCTTTAAAGATTGACATATTTTGAAATCACACATTTCACTCCAGGACTCTTTTGACTTTATTTCTTTCATTCATTTTTGGATTTTTACCTGATTTCTTATTACTTATTCATTTATCTATTATTTTTCTTTTCCACTTTGTTATAACCAATATAATTCTGTTTATTACTATTATAATTAATTATTATCATTTGCATGTTGTGTTTACGTATTATATATTATATATATCTATTTCTCTAATTCTTGCTCAAAATAAATACTTCCCAAATAATGTTAGATGAAATTAATAATCAACATGTTCAGAAATTGATCTCACTTGCTGATTGGTCAATCAGTGTAAGTTTCTAGAAATAGTGCAACCGGATGTTGATGAAATTTACACCTGCATCATCGTCTAGCGAACTGGTTTTTGCATTTTTATGACTAAGATATCTCAGTTTATTGATAATATGACATTTTTATCAAAATATTACACTTAATACCCCTTTCAAT
>MJUU01000278.1:0-11443 GCA_002080025.1 Modiolus philippinarum | reverse complement strand
TCTGTATATTTTTTCTGTGATTCTGAGTCGTATCTCACAAAGTATGCTTGTTCTCTGCCTATAACAATGTACTTATATCTTTGTTCGCCGTTCTTGCGGGAGAAACATCTATGAATTATATCTTTCAGCCGTGATTTCAGTTGTTCATGGGGAATTGTAGTATAAAGCGTGGAAAAGTCAAAAGTTTTAATGCTGTTACAGTGTGATAATGATCTCGATTTTAAGATGTCAAGTAGATCCTTAGAGTTTTTTAATATCCACATTTCATTTACACCACTTCTTGAAAAGCTAGTATCACAATATTTTTGAAGGCCCTCTTTTACGGCTGTCAAGATGGATGTTAATAGCTTAGAAATAGGTTTTGTAGAACATTTAGCAGATCCAGCGATGTACCGTTGTTTGTATGGGCATTTGTGTAATTTTGGTACCCAGTACAAGGAGGGGAGTTCAGTGTCTTCATCTTTGGTTGAAATCCCAAAGGAAAGCAAAACAGATCTATGGTTCTGCAATATCTCCTCCTTAGACAGAGTAGTAGCTGTGTATGTTGGATTGCCCTGGGTATTTCCAATGCCTAGTTCTTTCTTTAAACAATCGATGTAATGATTTTTACAAATGAAAATGATGTTATTAGGGGCCTTATCTGCAGGAACAACGACATATTTGTCATGAATGGAGGACAAGTATCTGGCAACATCCGCATTTTTGAAAACGGATGATGCTTTAGTTCTCATTGACCCTCGACATAAACTCGACATAACAACTGTTTTACAAACAGTGTCAAAATATTCGTTATGAACCAACATGTAACATTTGATTCATCCTTTAACTTGTGTGTGCCAGTCCCTGGACCAGTCAACATTCCCATTTTTGCGATCCGTCACGAGTCATCGATCCGTCACCGATCAGTCATGATTCAAAAGGCATCCGTCAGATCATTCATCAGTCAGCATTCATCCGTCAGGAGTCATCGTTCCTAAGCCACAGGTTGTTTGTACTCGTCATCCGTCATCCGTCACTGTTCAGCATTCAGCCAATCAGATTGCATTAGTCATCCGTCACCCGTCATTTTTTATTTAAATTCAGGTTAATTAAAATATAGGAATGCTAGTGTTTCTGAAGTGATAATACATCGGCGTGCGAATGTCGAGAGAAAAGAAAAAAAATATGGAACATAGAATAAAAATTAATCAATTTTTCTAAATTATACTTTGAAATTCTATTTCAATAAAAAAAATCTGTGAATTGTTATCCATAAATTTAATGACACATTAAACGGGAAATAAAATGAATATTTGGAAGATATATTAGTAATTTTTATCACATTTTTTCATTTTTATGTAATTTTTCACACAATACTGTGTAAAAGAAAAGTTTATGAATAACCGGTGTCTATGTAATGACTAAAATGAAGATTCTTAAGTAATTTTTTATCCAACTTTTCATTGTCATGGAATTTTGAACAAATAATGTGTAAAAGGAAAGTTTCGCACTGACCGATATATATTCAATGACTAAAATGAAGATTTATCAGTAATTTTTTATCACATTTTTTCATTTTCATGGATTTTTTAACAAAATAATGTGTAAAAGGAAAGTTTCGCACTGACCTGTGTCGATGTAACGACTAAATGAAGATTCATAAGTAATTTTTTATCCCATTTTTTCATTTTCATGGAATTTTGAACAAAATAATGTGTAAAAGGAAAGTTTCGCACTGACAGGTATACATGCAATGACTAAAATGAAGATAAGTAAGTATTTTTTATCCCATTTTTTCATTTTCATGGAATTTTGAACAAAATAATGTGTAAAAGGAAAGTTTCGCACTGACCGGTATCTATGTAATGACTAAAATGAAGATTCATCAGTAATTTTTTCATCCCATTTTTTCATTTTCATGGAATTTTGAACAAAATAATGTGTAAAAGGAAAGTTTCGTACTGACCGGTATATATTTAATGACTAAAATGAAGATCTTTCAGAAATTTTTTTATCCTATTTTTTCATTTTGAACAAAAAAATGTGTAAAAAAAAGTTTTGCACTGACCAGTATACATGTAATGACTAAAATGAAGATTCGTAAGTATTTTTTTATCCCATTTTTTCATTTCCATGGAATTTTGAACAAAATAATGTGTAAAAGGAAAGTTTTGCACTGACCGGTATACATGTAATGACTAAAATGAAGATAAGTAAGTATTTTTTTATCCCATTTTTTCATTTCCATGGAATTTTGGACAAAATAATGTGTAAAAGGAAAGTTTCACACTGACCAGTATATATTTAATGACTAAAATGAAGATTTATCAGTAATTTTTTTATCCCATTTTTTCATTTTCATGGAATTTTGAACAAAATAATGTGTAAAAGGAAAGTTTCACACTGACATGTGTCTATGTAATGACTAAAATAAAGATTCGTAAGTATTTTTTCATCCCATTTTTTTCATTTTCATGGAAGTTTGAACAAAATAATGTGTAAAAGGAAAGTTTCGCACTGACTGGTATATATTTAATGACTAAAATGAAGATTTATCAGTAATTGTTTTATCCCATTTTTTCATTTTCATGGAATTTTGAACAAAATAATGAGTAAAAGAAAAGTTTCGCACTGACTGGTGTCTATGTAATGACTAAAATGAAGAATTACCAGTCATTGTTTTATCCCATTTTTTCATTTTTCATGGAATTTTGAACAAAATAATGTGTAAAAGGAAAGTTTTGCACTGACCGGTGTCTATGTAATGACTAAAATGAAAATTTACCAGTAATTGTTTTATCCCATTTTTTCATTTTTCATGGAATTTTGAACAAAATAATGTGTAAAAGGAAAGTTTCGCACTGACCGGTATATATTTAATGACTAAAATGAAGATTTATCAGTAATTTTTTTATCCCATTCTTTCAATTTCATGGAATTTTGAATATAATGTGTAAAAGGAAAGTTTCGCACTGACCTGTGTCTATGTAATGACAAAAATGAAGATTTATCAGTAATTTTTTTATCACATTTTTTCATTTTCATGGAATTTTGAACAAAATAATGTGTAAAAGTAAAGTTTCGCACTGACCGGTGTCTATGTAATGACTAAAATGAAGATTCATAAGTAATTTTTTATCCCATTTTTTCATTTTCATGGAATTTTGAACAAAATAATGTGAAAAAGGAAAGTTTTGAACTGACTGGTATACATGTAAAGACTAAAATGAAGATTCGTAAGTATTTTTTTATCCCATTTTTTCATTTTCATGGAATTTTGGACAAAATAATGTGTAAAAAGAAAGTTTCGCACTGACCGGTATATATTTAATGACTAAAATGAAGATCTATCAGTAATTTTTTTATCACATTTTTTTCATTTTCATGGAATTTTGAACAAAATAATGTGGAAAAAAAGTTTCACACACTGACCGGTGTCTATGTAATGACTAAAATGAAGATTTATCAGTAATTTTTTATCCCACTTTTTCATTTTCATGGAATTTTGAACAAAATAATGTGTAAAAGGAAAGTTTTGCACTGACCGGTGTCTATGTAATGACTAAAATGAAGATTCGTTAGTATTTTTTCATCCCATTTTTTTCATTTTCATGGAATTTTGGACAAAGTAATGTGTAAAAAGAAAGTTTCGCACTGACCGGTATATATTTAATGACTAAAATGAAGATTTATCAGTAATTTTTTCATCCCATTTTTTCATTTTCATGGAATTTTGAACAAAATAATGTGTAAAAGTAAAGTTTCGCATTGACCGGTGTCTATGTAATGACTGAAATGAAGATTCATCAGTAATTTTTATCCCGTTTTTTTTTTTCATTTTCATGGAATTTTGAACAAAATAATGTGTAATAGGAAAGTTTTGCACTGACTGGTATACATGTAATGACTAAAATGAAGATTCGTAAGTATTTTTATCCCATTTTTCATTTTCATGGAATTCTGGACAAAATAATGTGAAAAAGGAAAGTTTCGCACTGACCGGTATTTATTTAATGACTAAAACGAAGATGTATCAGTAATTTTTTTATCACATTTTTTTCATTTTCATGGAATTTTGAACAAAATAATGTGTAAAAGGCAAGTTTTGCACTGACCGGTATATATTTAATGACTAAAATGAAGATTTATCAGTAATTTTTTTTATCAGATTTTTTCATTTTCATGGAATTTTGAACAAAATAATGTGTAAAAGGCAAGTTTTGCACTGACCGGTGTCTATGTAATGACTAAAATGAAGATTCATAAGTATTTTTTAATCACATTTTTCATGTTCTTGAATCGCTAAGAACTATCAGATACATGTATCGATAATGACTTTCAATCTTACTAGGAATTATGTACCAACGCTCGGTGAGATTCGTTTCGCCGGTAATTTTTCAATTTACCTGTATCAGTCATCCGTCACCGATCATCCGTGCATAATTAATTAGTTTTCTTTCTATTCGTCATCCGTCATGATTCAAGAGTCAAGAGTCGCACCATTCATTAGTCATCAGTTAATTTTACTATACGTCAGCCGTCAAAAGTCATGATTCAGCGATCATTCAGCGATCACTCACCAGTCAACGATCAGTCAAAATGGAATGTTGCCTGATCCAGGGACTGTAGAAAACATGGCCACCAGCAGAATACATTTTCTATCATCAAACGCTATAAAAAAACTTTTTAGTTTTCGCCAGATTAGCGATATATGCTAAGAATGCAGAGATTCTAGTTTAATAATCTTGAACAGCCACATTTTTTAGATATTTTACCGTAGATGTCATGCCTGATAAAACAGAAAATGAGTTTTGTGATAGTATGATAATTTCCAGTGCAATTGAAGTTATGAAAAAACACACAATTATAAAATGTGCCAAATATAGAGTAAATAACAAAAGACCGGAATTGCTGAAAACTTAGTAAACTGATACCATTCCAAGGATATCCCGTGAAAGCATGCACGCTAATTTACCGTGAAGTCTTTGTATGATAGTAACTCAAAATTTGTTTAATATGTATCAAAATATTCAGATATTGATATTTCAAAAAAAAATCTATCTACTTCAATATAGCGTTTTAAGAATTTTTTTTCAAAGTCGATTTTAGAAGAATAATAATTTTAACAGTTTTGATTTGACCTCAGAAGCGACTTGATCTGGTTTCAATATGAGCCGTTCGCTAGCTAAAAAGTTTGTTTAAAGTAGTCCTGGCAATTGTTCTTAACATTTTGGATGCGTGTCCAAATCGCAGTTGCTTTATTCTATCATGCACAACTAAAAAGCCAAGCCTTCCAACCTCCGACTTGCCCACACTAGATCTGGGACCCATGTTATTTTTCATATTTTACACTTTTTTGTTTTAAGTTAACGATTTAAAGCGATTTTTACATTTTAGTGACAAGCAGAGCAAGAATAATCGAAATGGCATTGAATATGAGCTATTGACAGTTTGTCTTGTCTATTTTGACAAGCAGTTCGCTTTTTTTAGAAATAAAACCGATTCAATAAATCCGTCCCCACCGTCAGTTTTTGACTTGTATATCTTTTGTTAACTTCTGTGTTAAAGAAAACACAATGTTATCAAATGTTGACGGAGACAGACTAAATTTTGTGTGTATTCATACATAATACAAAAAATATCCAAATATTATAATGTAGCATTTTGTCATCTTTTCACAAAGGAACTGCCAGTTAGTGAGTTAGTCACAACATCACTGCATTTGATTGGTCGATCCTAGGAACAACACAGTCCAACAACAAAGTTATGCCCACGACTCGAATAGTTGAGATCTGTCCTTTGTAAACCTTTTGTCGTTGATAGGGACTGTCTGTTACATCAATTTTCCGTGAGATGATTATCAAAATTGCGTTGTAGAATCTGGCCATAACGGATGTCATTTTTCTTTAAGAGCAACAAACTCGACATAACAACTGTTTTACAAACAGTGTCAAAATATTCGTTATGAACCAACATGTAACATTGGATTCATCCTTTAACTTGTGAACAGATATTGAACAAACTTAAGAATTGTATTCATACTGACGATAAAAATAGTTCAATTTACACATTTCCCGTTAATATGAGTCCCGTTTAATCGCAGATAACAAGTTGGATTTGCTGTATGAAATGTGGTATTTATTGTAAACAGGGAAGCAGGATGTAGAAATAGGGGACGCCATATCGCTGATGATAGCGATAAACGAATTTGAAGTCTTAAGCTATAGTAAGGGTTGGTTAGTTATGTGGTCTGATGCATTGTAGGATTTCTCATGTTACGAAAACTGAATTGTCTGACACTCAATTTTAAGCGATGTACTTGATGTAACATTGATTGATTGATTATAGCTTGCGTCTCTGGCCAATATGACTTACCTCAGATCTATAACTATGCAAATATGAATTAATAACTAAATACCGAAGTTACTGTGAATTTACGCAATGATTGATTGATTGAATATTGTTTAACGTCTACTCAGCAATATTTCAGCTATATCAAGACGAGAACAAGTTTGTTAATAAATAGTCACTTTGAGGTATGGAAAGGGTCATGGGACGGGAAATTCTGACTGCCACTGGAAAAGTAGAGTGAAATCGAAAAGGGCGGAGAATTTAGCCTTGTAGCCGATCACCTACGGACCACTCAAAAAAGCTTGCTACAAGGGTTCTTTAACGTGCAGGAAGCGTGGCATTTCTTCCAACACGTGGACCTGAGTTTACATCCCATCCAAAAGATGGGTTGTGTATTTATTAATCCCGCACAACCACGGAATGGGTCCAATACTATATCCCGGGACCCTCGGGGTCAGCCCACGGTTAGGAGGGGTCACACCCCGCAAGCCGGAGATACTAGGTCCTATTTCTATATCCCGGGGTTCCCTCGGGGTCCTCTGTTAGGAAGACTCATACTCCAAGCTCAGCGGATGCTGCGGGCCTATTCATAAGCCGGGACCGCGCACGGCGGAATTTACGCAATAATACTATATTATATGCATTATATTGACTAGGCATTATGCTGGACAATCAATAAACTATATTTCTTGGATATAAATTTAACACATTTGTTACTTACTGGACCGCATTCATAAATCAGACAATTCCTTATGCAGGATTTTTTTATTTCATTTCCAAGAATGGATAAGAACCACAAATGCAGACAGTAAGATAATTATGCGATACCAGAGCAAAAAATATAAATCCAAATCATTTGTCTACTCAGCTTATTTTACCTCGTTGCGACAATTTTTTTTTTAAATAAACCTTAAATTTCAATTTCATCTATCATTTTTGCTTACAAAATACATGATTGTCCTTTAATTAAAGCTGCGCTATGATTTTAATTAAAATATCTATCGTATAAATTCACAGACAAATCGTATAAAATCTGGGACACCAGTAGTGGACGCTCGTGTAAATTCCAGGACAACACGAAACTCCGAATTCTCTGGTTTCTACGTTATATCAATAAAACAATTCCTGACTATAAAGACATAAAAGTAACATTTTAGTAAAAATTGCAAAATAACATAAAGAATAAGAACACAAAGGAGTATTTTCGCTTGTAAAATCGGGTCGAATCCATGACAATCGTATAAAATCATTTTGGGAAAATCGTAGAAAATCATGTCCTCGCAGGACGACGTTACCTACTGTGTAATTTATGTTATACAAATGTAGTAAAAGCAGCAAAATTTTAACCTGCATTAAGAATAATGTTGTACTTTTGGGAAGTTGACTTACCTTTTGCAAATATCCGTTTTTTTAAAGTGAACTTCTAGAATAAAATAGAAAATATCAATACATTTGAATAACATTTCAATAAAGCAAATAAAAAGATATGAAGTCAACGTGCATGAAACATCTACGTGAAAAAATATTGAAGAAAACTGTGACAACTTTTTCATGGTGTTAGAACCACCAAGAGTTGCCATAAGACTTCGAATTATAATTCTTTTTGCATTGTTGGATTCCTTGTGAATGGAGTAGTAACAAAATTACCGAACAGAGAGGTCAAGAGCCGAAGACCAGGAGACAAAAAGACAGTCAGGTGGAAACAATCGGAAAATTGTCGACCGCAATGGTCCTGACCAGGTACAGGCATTTCAAAAGAAAGGGTAGGTTAAACCGGTTTTATGTTGCGCCAAACCTCCCCATCCATTACAGTAGTGTCAGGTAGCAACTCGACAGCAGTTGCTACATATGTATCAAAATATCGTAGACAATTAAAAGAAATCATTAGTACTAGGTAAAGAGAGAATCTTTACTTTACTTTAAAGACATAAGTATCAAAGAAACATTAATGAATGTGATCATTTTTATGTGATCATTTTTATTTTTATAATTGTATTACCAATACATGGAACTTGAACTATATTTATATTAATAGATCCAGTTACATATTTCTGTACCGAAAATGGAACCTGGGATGTTAATGGAGAAAACTTTACAAGTTATGACGTTGAAGTAAGTATAGTAGAGGGCATACTCTCGGGGTTTTCTGTACAATATCAATTTCTCTGGTTGAGTATGTTGTATACTGAATTATTCATGTAATTACACCTTATGTAAGTTAGCTGTATTCTGATTGGTTAATAGCCGGTGTATTTTTTGGCAAATACCACCCCACCGTGGTATTTGTCCCGGAGTCATTTGTGCGCTTTAAAGATAGAGACATTCGGTGTAATTAAACAGATATATCATGATAAGTCGGGATATTTGCCAAAAATACAAGTCTTGGGTCTAAATTTCCCTCGCCTTTCAGGCTCGGGAAATTTTACCGCACCGCGACTTGTTTTTTTGACAAATACCCCTCCTTATCATGATATATCTGTTCAAAATATCCTCGGATAATTTACACTTTTTGTAACTTCGTTGAGTTACGTTTTTTTTAGAATTCTAATAAAAGTGCCAAAAATATTTTGACTTGGTCGTTTAGCCTGGCGCAGTTCATACTTACCCCTTTCGGAACATCTAATGGTACTACTATTTTTATTTTGTTGTATTTCACATTGCCAGTGCATTACTTTCTGTTGTTTTGTTGTTTTCGTATGTTTGTTTTATTGCAAATGGTGAATAAAAGGATATGGAGTCAAGCCTCAAGAAAGTAGCAGAAGTTTCACTTAATCTTAATCTTAATCAAAATTTACAACCAAAGCTTGATAAATTATTTTTTCTTGACTCGCCATCTTGTAAATACCACACTTTATACATTTCAGACGGAGGTACAATGACAATTGTATACAATGTTGTCTTTTCCTCGACTAAAGATCACCTGAAAATGCAAGCTCGTGCCTAAATTTTGAATCTGTATTGCCGTGGTTTGTTTTTTTTTTACTTTATTTTTTTATATTTTTCACACATCTGACCTTTAGTTTCGATATTTGTGTGCCAATTTTTTGGGGTATGGATTTTGTTTATTTGATTTTGTTAATTCTACTTGATATTATCTACTTGGTTTTCGTCGGCTGTATTGAAAACTACTAAACTGTTATAGATCAAAATGTCATATCTTTTGCTCATTCTGGCAATGAAAGTCAGTTAGAAATTAACTCTTTTAAGTAGAACTGCTAATGTCTAATTTCCGACCCTCTTATAGTAAATCTAGACTCTAAAACGAAACATTGCACTTGGAAAAAATGAATTTAGTTAGAAAGGCTATAAAAGGAAAACTGGCGATATTGGTTTGAAGCAATTAACTCAGAATAGTATGATGGCACTAATGATGATATAATGGAGTATATATTGAAGCAGATATATTTAAAAGTACTTCGTTTGAATATATGGTCCGATGAATAGAACATTTTTGGGGAAATTAGGATTCAACGGAACATTAATTTACGAGTAATTGTTGAGGAAACAGAAGTTAGTGTTGTTTAATTGTTGTATAATAACTCTCAAATAATAATTACTCTTCATAATAATTAAAGCTGCATCGAGTAGGCATCATACAAATTTAATAAGAGTTGAGTTAGGGTAACCAGAAGAAAATAAAAGACAATATAAAAAAATTGAAGAAACAACTTTATGAACTTTTGACGAAAATGAATCGATAAAATCGCACAGTTGGAAAACTTTCTATGATCTTTATAGGAATTTAATGCGTTTTGAATTCAACATATAGAAATTGCATCGCGCAAATTACATTAAATGACGTAAAATGTCTTTGTAAATATATCTATTTTTGCCATTGTGTGGATAAACGATCGAATAAGTCATGATGTTTAACTTCAAAATATCTAAAGTCGAAAGAATTTTTCTACTGTCAAGGGTTTAATTGGTCTCTGTCTTTCAGTTGAATTACCCACATTTAAAAATCTTGAACTTTGCTCTTTGTTGAAGGCCTGATTGTGACTTCAAGATGAGGAACAAAAATGAAAGTTCCATTTGCTTAATCTTATCACCATGTATTAATAGGGATTTATTCTCATGTACTCATGTACATTTACTCTGTATCCCTATATTTGTTCATGCATTTAAAGGAAATGGTTCTAGAGTATTTATAATGCAAAATAACTTTTCTTCAGACTTAAAATAATCAAACATGGTTAAAAATAAACTCTTTGCTTCATATTTTTGAATTTATTTAATTCATTACAATCCTCTGAATCTTACAGAATTGTCATGAAACTAGTGCCTTTTTCAGTTTTTGACTAACTAGAGTATTCGTAACCAAATTCCTACCACAGCAATATATAAAAAGACAGGATCAGGCTAGATACAAAATGGAACTTGGTATACACTTATGTCATACTCATTGGTTGCAACCATGTAGAAAACGCCATTGATTTACTCGTGTGCCATTTATATGCATTTTATTAGTGTATGAAATTACATTCATGATTAATTTTTTTAAGTTACATATTTTGTACTGTCGTTATTAACTCCCCAACGAATTTTTTCATTTAGACGGATAATTTAAGGCAGATGTCTGTGTAATTATAGTTGAAAATCTGAGTGCAAATATGAATTATTAATTTCCAATTTGTGACTTAATAAAAAATATAATCGATTTATTGTCACATGAATGATGAAAAACTTTCCCAGCCTTCCTAAGCAGAATAAAAATGTACTTTACTTTCAAAAAAGAATAGAATTAAGTTGACTGTCCCTGTCATAAATTATAGATAATAACATGCCCAACTGTAGGTGCAGTGATTACAAAATATAAAGTAAAACATATTCGAACAGTCATATCTTCAGACAGTAAAATGAAGTATTCGTTTAATTATTCATGCCACAAATGTCATATTTTTACATTTTTTTATTTACTAGTCGCCGCTTGAACGCGTTTTATGACTTAACGTTTCATTTATCAATGCACAATTATAAAAAAAAAAATAAATTATGAGGGCAATTGTTTTGGCTCCCCGTAAAATCGAAACAAATATATCAGTGACCGTATTCTTAAAACGTACTGTAGGTAGCACGGTACTAATTACTTTGCGGGAACCAGTTCAAAGTTTTG
>MJUU01000277.1:18513-63453 GCA_002080025.1 Modiolus philippinarum | reverse complement strand
ATATAATTTAACCATTAATATAAAGGAAGGGGCAGTTTTTTCTATATTCTATATTATACCGGTGTATGCAATACTTAAACTTCCTATGATTTAACCATAGATATAATAAGTTAATCTGATTAGACTTTTATTGTTCTACTATATTGAACAGGTTGATATAGCATTGAATGAAGTTGATTAAATAAAGGTTTGCGTTCCTAAAAAATAAATGTTTTTGTGACAAAAAATCGCCAGACGTGATACTTAATCTGATAATATTTTTATTTTCTTCTTGTAAAAAAGGTTGTAAAAAAAGGTATATTTCGAGTTGAAAAAAAATAAATAAACAACGGTGTTTTGCAAAAAAATGGTAAACCTATCTATAAAATGCGGAATTTAAATGAAACGAGTAAACGCACGCTACACGATACACGCAATGAACGTTACACGTTACACGATACACGATACACGATGAGCGCACACGATTTACACGATGAACGCAAACGATCTACACGATGAACGCACACGATTCACACGATGAGCGCTATTTTGGGAATGTTGAACGTTTCCATCGCTGTACAATTCCTGTCTGATTGTAGCATTAATTTGCGATTTTTGTCGGATAAAAGTTAACAAATATTTCTCGTACCGTACAAGAGGAAAACTGAAAATATATTGTCTGAAGATATGAGCAATATTATGTCAAAATTTGTTTTCTAGCCCTAAACATGTACGTTATTAGTGTTGAATCGTCATATGTTGGGGAGATCAGTCATAAAGAAAGACCAATATTCACAA
This sequence comes from Modiolus philippinarum, assembly GCA_002080025.1. Taxonomy (NCBI): domain Eukaryota; kingdom Metazoa; phylum Mollusca; class Bivalvia; order Mytilida; family Modiolidae; genus Modiolus; species Modiolus philippinarum. Next base: position 62,676 of record MJUU01000277.1, on the reverse strand, counting down.
GAATGATACTTTAATATCTCTTTCCATGTAATACCTGATATTAGATATAAAAATAATGACCTATTTTGGCGATACAGAGGTTTTTAAAATATTTTCAATTTGAGCAAAATAACTATTTTTTTTTCACTTGACGTAATTATTGACAGTTGGGTCATTTGAAAATAAGCCAAACAAAGCTAGAATTTGAAAGTCGAAAATCGAAAATACTTCTTTTTAGCTCACCTCAGGAAGTGAGGAGGGCTTATGTGATACCGGTAGCGTAAGTTTCGGCGTCGGTGTCCGGTTGGGAAGAAAGTTACGGAAGCGTATAGTGGACTCGCCTTGTCTAATAAGAATACCTTATAACGCACTAATTTTCTTAGATAAAATAACCTTATTTCCTTATAAGGTGATAAATAGTGTTAAATAGAACAACCTTGTCTTCTTAAAAGGCAACAAATCGTGTTATTTATGAAAAGTTGCTGCTTTATAAACATTTCTCGTTTTCATTTAAAACGTTTTACGTTAAATTAAAATAACATTGCTTTAACTTACAGCATGAAAAAAATAGAAGTGTTTAATCAATCCTAAACTCTGCTAATTTTTTCATGCTGTAAGTTAATACAATGTTATTTTAATTTAACGTAAAACGTTTTAAATGAAAACGAGAAATTTCTTTATAAAGCAACAACTTTTCATAAATAACACGATTTGTTGACTTATAAGAAGACAAGGTTGCTTTATTTACACGATTTATTACCTTATAAGGAGATAAAGTTATTTTATTTAAGAAAATTAGTGCGTTATAAGGTATCTTATAAGACAAGGCAAGTCCACTATACGCTTCCGTAGAAAGTCCATTCCCGCTTACTGACATGTCCTACATCGACCATATTGGTATTCATGATGCATTTGGGATGACAGCTGGAATGCATGCTTCGGATCCTGTCACTGACCTACATTTTACGCATGATTGACTCGGTTAGGTAGAATGAAATATCCATTCCCGCTTACTGACATGCCCCACATCGACCATATGGGCATGTCTGATGCATTTTGGGATGACAGCTGGGATGCAAGCTTCGGGTGCTATCTCTGTCCTACATTTTACGCATGAGTGACTCGGTTAGCAAAAATGGTTAAAGTCCGTATCCGCTTACTGACATGCCCCATATCAATCATATGGATACGTATGATGCATTTTGAGATGACAGCTGGTATGCATGCTTGGAATGCTGTCTCTGACCTACATTTTACGAATGAATGACTCGGTTAAGCAGAATGGTTAAGGTCCATTCCTGCTTACTGACATGCCTCAAATCAACCATACGGGTATGTATGATCTATTTTGGGATGACAGTTAGAATGCGTGCTTCGAAATCTGTCTCTGACCTACATTTTACGCATGAGTGACTCGGTTAGGTAGAAAGGTTAAAGAACATTCCTGCTTACTGCCATGCCCCAAAACAAACCATATGGGTATACAAGATGCATTTTGAGATGACAGCTGGAATGTTTGTCTAGGATGCTGTCTCCGACCTACATTTTATGCATGAGTCACTCGGTTGGGTAGAATGGTTAAAGTCCATTCCCGCTTACTGACATGCCCCACATCAACCATACGGGTATGTATGATGCATTTCTGGATGACATCTGGAATGCATGCCTCAGATGTAATCTCTGACATTCATTTTACACGTGAATGAATTTGTTAGGAAGAACAATTATAGTCTATTTCTGGTTACTGACATGGTTAAAATGTGACAATACTGTGCAACGAGGTGAGCTTTAACAAGCTGCTTTCTATGCTCTATTATCTCTGGACATAAAAAAGACGTAAAAACAATCATTTGATTATTTCCATGACAAACACACAAAAAAATTAATATAAACAATCAAAGAGATGATTGCAATTCATTTAATTTCTCAGTAGAAAGTAGCAGCTGACAAATAACTTTTCAATAGACTTTACTTCAATAACTTGAATTCTTCAATTTTTCTTTTAATATTTACCTGAATCTCGAACTCTATGAGAATTGACTTGTGGTGATCTCGTTTGTCCAACTAAAAAAAGTAAACACATATCTGATAGTTTGATTTGAAACCGTTTATGTCAATAACTATAAAACAAGAGAAAACAAATAAACTCGTCCTTTCTTTCGAAGTTTCTGAAATGAAATCTAAATGCATATCAGTATATGTTGATACCCTGGGATCAAAATTTCTAACTTCTTAAGGATGTTGTAGAATCCAGAAAATGGATTAAGAGTGAACAAGGTAAAGTTTTGGATTCCCTTTCGGAGTGGATTAAGGATGTGAGGTCAATAATGCTTAAACGAATTAATCAGCTACGAGGGTCAATGAAAACTAAAGCATCATCAACTTTCAAAAATGCTGATGTGGCCACTTAATTGATGGCCATTGATGACAAATATGTCGTCGTTCCAGCCGATAAGGCCCCAAATAATATCATTTTTATTTGAAAATATTATTACATATTTTTTTTAAAGAAAGGACTAGGCATTGATAATTCCAAAGGCAATCGAACTTACGCAGCTACTACTCTGTCAAAGGAGGAGATATTACAGAACCATAAATCTGTTTTCTTTCCTTCGTGATTTCCACCAAAGATGAAGACACAGACCTCCCCTCTTTGTACTGGGTACCAAAATTACATAAATGCATATACAAAGAAAGATACATCGGTGGATCTGCCAAATGTTCGACAAACAAATAAAGGGATATGGAGTAAATTTACATGGCACAAAATCCCTATAAATACATGGTAAGATTAAGCAAATGGAACAACGCTTTTATTGTCGTTCTCATCTTGAAGTCACCATTAGGCCTTCAACAAAGTGCAGGCACTCCCACCTCTAGTAAGTTCAAGACGGCCCCTAGCACTGGTTTGAGCGGAATTCACTTGCTAAATGATGAACAACGCTACATCCATGTATCCTGTTTTTTTATGGATGCGGGGTATTAAACAAGCATAATATATAATAAAACCTATATATTTATCTAAATTGCTTACCTCCATCTTGACAACGGTTAAGGAGAAGGGCCTTCAAAATACTGTGATACTTTCTTTTCAAGAAGCGGTGTAAATGAAATGTGGATTTTGGAAAAACTCCAAAGATCTACTTGGCGTTATAAAGTCTAGATCATTTTCACACTGTAACAGCATTAAAACTTTCGACTTCTCCACACTTTTCACTATCATTCCTCATAAACAACTAAAATCTCGGCTGAAAGGTTTAATTCATAGAGGTTTCTCACGTAAGAACGGTGAACGAAGATGTAGGTACATTATTGTAGGTAGAAAACAAGCCTACTTTGTGAAAAAAAACGACTCCGAATCGGAGAAAAAATATGAAGTAGAAAAAGTGGTTTCTGATCGACAATATATTTGACCAGTTTGGAGAACCAGTTTTTCAACAGACTATCGGAAATCCTATGGGCACAAACTGTGCACCTCTCCTAGCCGATTTGTTTCTCAATTCTTATGAGGCTGAATTCATCGAATGGGTTCTTCAAAATAAATTGAAAAACTGGCAAAATCCTTCAATTTAAGCTACCGTTATATAGATGATATTCTGTCACTAACCAACCCTCACTTTGGTGATTTTCTTCATCTGATCTATCCAAAAATGCTCAAAATTAAGTATACTACAGACATTCCAAATCGGCCTCATTCCTTGACGTTCATCTTGAAATCGACAATAGAGGTACACTTCAAACTAAGCTGTACGACAAACGCGATGACTTCACTTTTCCAATAGTCAACTTCCCTTTTCTTTGTCGCAACAACCCAACAGCTCCGGAATACGGAGTTTATATCTCCCAGCTCATTCGCTTTTCAAAAGCCTGTGTTCGAAACAGTGTCTTCCTTTATAGAGCCTGGTTACTCACAAATAGGCTACCTAAACAAGAGAATGTTACCCAAAACTTGAAGTCATCCATCCTGAACTTTTACGGTCGTCATCACCATCTTACGGACCGTTACAGGATATCTGTTTCCCAGATGACAACAGATCGTTCCCTTTAAAACTTAATTGTCGTTTCCTCTAACGGATTTGACATGTTCAGCACGGCGGGTGTCTTATAAGAAGCAGAAGATGCTAACTCTACCGGTGCACCTGATCTCGCCCGTGGTTTTTTATTAGGTCCGCGATGTTCATCTATGTGTTTGTGTGTCTTCATTTTTCTTTTCTTTACCTTACTCATGTTGTGTCTCTGTTCCTTTGTTGTTTCCGAATTTGCCATTGACCTAGGATTATTCGTTTTGGATTAACTGTTCGGTTCTCACTTAATGTACTGCTTATAGCTTTGTACTTAAGCTCATTTTTACATTATCAGACGAATACCGAAGTAAAAAAAAATAAAATAAATAAATAAAAGTAGGAATACCAAATCAAAAATCTAAAGTCACGGCAATTATGAAGACCAAAATATGAATTTTGATTCAATTTTGAAACAATAAGCACACTATTATCAACCCCTGTCCAATGTTATTGCACGAATGCGTGATTTGTTTTATTGAAAGCCTAGTGTTAGTTCACATCACAATTTAAAAATACAAAATAAAACCTGTTTTCATACAAATCGATACATGAAAATACCTTTGGCTTTGACCCTTAACCCACTGACTAAAAATCACTAATATTACATTTAAAGCTTTTATCGATGTTCATACTCCATATCCTTTCACAGTTTATTGTTCTAAATTAAAGGCAACTCATTCTTAACGTAAAACAACCCTGACAAAATTAATTAATAATTGTTCCCTTTACTGAAAAGTTAAAAATTGAAAACAAACATAACAAACTGCTTCTTGCTATTGCAAAACCACGGAAATGTGGAGGTTTAACAATTAGCGGTTTATAAAATGCAACAAATCAACTTAACATATAAACCACTAAACGAAAGTGACCAAACAAGGTCGAATTCTAATTGTTGTACCTATGACGATATCTAAAGCATGAAACATTTCTATTTTTTTTCTATTATGAGATATTCAAGTCTTTTTCATTCCTCAAGATTATTGATTACTATTCCTGTCCGATTGGAACATTAATTTGCGTTTTGTGTATATAAAAGTTAATAAATATTGCTCGAACCATACTNAAAACAAAAACCAAACAAAAAAAAACAAAAAACAAAAAAAACAAAAACAACCAAAACAACCCCCCCCCTAAAAAAACAAAAACAAAACAAAACAAACAAAAAAAAAAACAAACAAAAAACAAAAAAAAGACAAAAAAAAACAAAAAAAAACAACAAAAACAAAAAACAAAAAAACAAAAAAACAAAACCAAAAGAACTGTAAAAAAAACCAAAAAAATAATACAAGACAAAACAAAACAAAAACAAAACAAAACAAAACAAAAAAGGTAAGGTTTGCTATCAGTATATTAAGGGAACAGGAGACTGATTGTGATAATTCCAGAGAAGTTGCAGTTTGCCATCAAATGTATTCTTAAATTTTTGCGAAATGAAGCCACACAACCCTGGATTTTGTAGGTTGTAATTTAATAAAATTAATATTTTATTATTTTAGAACATAAAAGTGACACAAAACAATCATTTGATTTATTCCATGACAAAAACACAAGATAAAAATTAAAATAAACAATCAAAGCTATAATGGAAATCCATTTAAACTATCGGGAGAAAGTGGCAGCTGACGAATCATTTGTTCACTAGACTTACTACAATAACTTGAATTCTTAAATTTTTCTTTTAGTATTTACCTGAATCTGGAACTCTAAGAGATTTTACTTGTGGTGATCGCGTTTGTCCATCAAGAAAAAGTAAACACATATCTGATTGTTTAATTTGAAACCGTTTATTTCAATGATTATAAAAACAGGAAAAAACAAAAACACTTCAAATAATTTTTTTGAAATGAAATCAAAAACTACATTTAACTTTATACCTAAGCTCATTAATACATCAGCATAAGAATACCGACGCTAAACTGATGAAAGAGAAATTTCAAAAATTAAAAATCCAAAATCATGGCAATTGTGAAGAACGAAACAATTAGTCCATGGGCATGAATAACCCCCCGTGCACCCCCATCCAAGTCCTCAAAAAACCCCTATCCAAAATACATGTAAAACATATTAACACGAGCATAACCTGCACGCACTTGTGAAATTTGGCCCATTTTTCGACCCACCTACCATAATTTTGAAAAAATTCGTTTTTCGTTCAAGTTTTTCTTTCATTTGCTTCAAAATTTTAATTTCAGCTTCCGCTACATAGACGATGTACTTTCTCTTAATAATTCTAAATTTAAAGAGTATTTTCATCAAATCTATCCCAATGAGCTTGAAATTAAAGAAACAACTGAAACACCTACTTCAGCTTCGTACCTAGATCTGTTATTGTATATTGACGAAGACGGAAGTTTGAAGTCTAAGCTGTATGATAAGCGTGATGATTTTAATTTCCCAATTGTGAACTTTCCTTTTCTTAGCAGCAATATACCTATCTCTCCAGCATATGGAGTGTACATTTTACAGTTGATTCGCTACTGTCGAGCATGTAGTTTGTACAGTGATTTTTTGAACATAGCAAAAACACTGTCCCAAAAGCTGCTTAGTCAGGGATTTGTTCAACCTATGTTAATTTCATCCCTCAAGACATTCTATGGCCGTCACCATAACATCATTGAAAGATATGACGTGTCAGTATCCCAAATGAAAGTGGACATTTTCAGATAGATTCAAGTCTGCACGGATTTGACTACCGACTTTGACATTTTCCTGGATTGACCCACTCACAGTGTGACGGGTTCTGTTAACAGAGAAGGACATGCTTACCCTTCCGGAGCACCTGATGCCCCTTTAAGTTTCACTGGCGTTCACATTGTGACTGAATTGTTTTGAATGTTGTGATTTCTGTTTCTGTGCTTTGTGGCTGTCTAGCGTCGTTGTTGTGTGTCTGGCGTCACTGTTTTCTGTGTTCTCGTTTTGGCCATGCCTTTGGACTTTGATTTTTGTAGATTTCACTCCTTTGTTCCTTCGGTATTTTACTGCCGTTGTTTCTTATTATATTAGCTTTACCAAGAACGCAAGTTTTTACAATTTCTATGAATTACGTTCCATAGCGGAATTTAACGTACCCCTACCACAATGAAATATTGACGAAAAACCTGATATCTTCATTGAAATTGCGTAAGTTTGAATGTCTAGAGAACCCGAAGTGCATCTCAATTCCCGATTCTGAAAATTGTTTTTCGCTTTTCAATCCATTTTCGTCAATATAAAACATGTTAAGACGATGTTAACATATTTTAAATGACCAAAATTTTATTTTCAAATATACAAAATATATGGACCTTTGAATAATTTCGTTTTTGAATAAGTTCTGTCTTTCTTTTGCCTAATATTATTTTTAGTAAACAAATATCATTTAAAATAGGTATCATATGAAAGCTTATTATATTTGCTTCACAACCATCATAAATAATGGCTGCTTTTAGGTAATATAAATACCATACATCAATAAAACTTACCCCTGCCCTAACAAATTTACTCAAAAAAGGTTTTTTTTCTCTATTTTCGTATAAAAATAACCAGAACATGTGTGTTGTGTATGACAAAGTTGCATGAATAATATTATGATTTGATATTTAAACAGCCATTTGTTGACTTAAACTCAATATTTTCCCCGAAATTGATGAAAAATAGGAATTTTTAACATTCTAGAATTGTCTGAAGTTCACTGTTAAATCTTTATTTATGCAAAATCTGGAGGATATATCCGCAGATATGCCAATTAATTGTACCAAGTACAGTGCTTGTACAGTAAAACATAACCAATTACACCATTGTACCATACACCATACACCATGCACCATTACACCATACACCATGAACCATTACACTATATACCATACACCTTCACACTATACACCATTACACCATATACCTTACACCATACACCATGCACCATACAACATACATGATGTACCGTACACCATGCACCATACACCATGCACCATACACTTTACACCTTATACTATACACGATGTCTAATACAATTGTATTTGCATTTCAGTTTATATTTTATAGTTACCGGTGCATACAACAAATGAATTTTATCCGTTTTCGCACTAATAATATTAGTCCCAGTTTTGCAGGACAAAATAAAGATTTTCAATAAAAATTTGTCGAGATCTCATTTTTCAGTCTCAACTCTAGAATACTTTCCACGAAACTTGTTATTTACAATCGTGTAAATAAAAAACCCGCCCCGGGATAAAAAAATGGTGATACAGATTTTCGTCTGCTGTATTTTATTTCACGTGTTGCTTTTTCTCGCTTTTTAAATGGTACTTTTTCCCTCATCCCGCATACTATCGATATCCCTATTGTTGCATATTTTCAGTAAATTTGTACCAAATGTGAGTACTAGATGGCATTTAAACCATATCACATACTATTGATATCCCTATTGTTGCATATTTTCAGTAAATTTGTACCAAATTTGGGTACTAGATGGCATGTACATCATATCGCATACTATTGATATCCCTATTGTTGCATGTTTTCAGTATATTTGCACCAAATTTGAGTACTAGATGGCATTTACACCATATCGCAATCAATATCCCTATCGTTGCATATTTTCAGTAAATTTGTACCAAATTTGAGTACTAGATGTCATTTACACCATATCGCAATCAATATCCCTATTGTTGCATATTTTGAGTAAATTTGTACCAAAATTGAGTACTAGATGGCATTTACACCATATCACATACTATCGATATCCCTATTGATGCATGTTTTAAGTATATTTGTACAAAAATTGAGTACCAGATGGCATTTACATCATATCTCATAATATTGATATCCCTATTGTTGCATATTCTCAGAATAATTGCATCAAATTTGAGTACTAGATGGTATTGACATAATATGGCATACTTTATCTATATCCCTATTGTTGCATGTTTTCAGTATATTTGTACCAAATTTGAGTACTAGATGGCATTTACGCAATATTGCATACTATGTATATCCCTAATTTTGCCTATTTTCAGGAAAGTTATGCCAAATTTGAGTATTAGATGGCATAAACACCATATCCCATACTATCGATGTTCCTATTGTTGCATGTTTTCAGTATATTTGTACCAAATTTGAGTACTAGATGACATGTTAATCATATCGCATACTATCGATATTCCTAATGTTGCATGGTGGCAGTAAATTTGTACCAAAAGAGTACTAGATGACATTTACATCATATCGCATACTATCTATATCCCTATTGTTGCATATTTTCAGTAAATTTGTACCAAATTTGAGTACCAGATGACATTTACAAAATATAGCATACTATCTATATCCCTATTGTTGCGTATTTTCAGTAAATTTGCACCAAATTTTAGTATTAGATGGCGTTTACACCATATCGCATACTATCGATATCCCTATTGTTGCGTCCTTTCAGTATATTTGTACCAAATTTGAGTACTAGATGACATGTACATCATATCGCATACTATCTATATCCCCATTGTTGCATATTTTCAATAAATTTGTGCCAAATGTGAGTATAAGATGGCATTTACACCATATCGCATACCCTATTGTTGCATATTTTCAGTAAATTTGTACCAAATTTGAGTACTAAATGGCATTTACACCATATCGCAGACTATCGATATCCCTGTTATTGCATATTTTCAGTAAATTTGTACCAGATTTGAGTACTAGATGCCATGTACATCATATCGCATACTATCGATATCACTTTTGTTGCATATTTTCAGTAAATTTGTACGAAATTTGAGTACTAGATGGCATTTACACCATATTGCATACTATTAATATCCCTATTGTTGCATATTTTCAGTAAATTTGTACCAAATTTGAGTATTAGATGGCATTTACACCATATTACATACTATCAATATCCCCATTGTTGTGTTTTCAGTATATTTGCACCACATTTGAGTACTGGATGGCATTTACACCATATTGCATACTTTTGATAGCCTTATTGTTGAATCTTTTCAGGAAATTTGTACCAAATAAGAGTCACAGCAGCTAGATAGCATTGTGACAAAATGGCATATACTATGAATACACCGTATGTTGCATGGTTTAGACAAATTTGAGTTTTAGTTTATATTTATAGCAAATCATACTAAAAATAAGAGTTTCTTTGTATATAAATTTCTTGTTTAAGGGAACATTATACAAAATCAAAATATCCTTGAGCGTACTGTGAGTATAATAACATTAATACGTCATAATACATTTTCTCGTAAGTTTTCGGGATTGTAAAATTGTTGAAAAAATATTACTTTTGTCAAGTTTTTTGCAAAATTTATTGAAAACTAAGTGTCATGAACAATGGCGATCTTCACGAACATAATTTTCATCGGCTTTCGGTGGAAAATTCATAAATACGTTAATATACAAATTATAAAAGAATATGTTTTTGCGGTTTTATATACACTTCTTCGATTTTATTAAAAAAAAATAAAAAGATAAGCGCTTTTTGTCACTACATGTTTTGGGCGTTTTTCGTTGTCTTTTTTTTTGCTAGAAATTATTATTTATATTATTTATGGTTGTAGAAAATAGCCTCCTGCTGGCGTATAAAAAGGACGATTAATTTTCTTTATCATTGCTTTATATGGTTAACATATTTTTAAAAATGTATTTAATATCAATGAAAATTAACTTCGATTGCGTCAGTCCCGAGTCGCCATTCAGTTCATTGTCTCTCGTTCACATCGTGACGCTCGATCGTGTATGGTGTATGGTCCACAGTTACCGAGTACGGAGTATGGGTTATGTTGTATGGTTCATAGTGTATAATGTATGGTTCATAGTGTATGGTGTATGGTTCATAGTGTATGGTGTATGGTTCACGTTGCAACACCATACACCATGACACCATACACCATGAACCATTGAACCATACACCATGCACCATTGAACCATACACCATTACACCATACACCATACACCATAAAATGGTTATGTTTTACCCTACAAGTACTGTAACACATTAATTTAGAAAAAACAATGAGTGTTGAATGTGGCCCTGAATACCGAAAATCTTACCCTTACCCCAACAAATTTTCCCTAAAATTGTAAATTTTTGTCCATATTCGCATGAAAATAACCAGAACATGTAAACTGTGGTCTTATATGACAATGTTGCATGAATTGAATCAAGCTTTGGTATTTTAATAGCCATTGGTGGACTAAAACTCAATATTGCTTCCAAAATTCATGAAAAAAAGGGAATTTTCAACATTTCAGATTTGTCCATTGTTCACTGTTAAATCACAATATGTGTCAAATCTATAGAATATATCTGCAGATATGCCAATCAGTTTTTCTAAGCGATACATTAGTTGTCTTAAAACATTGTTTAGAAAAACAAGGAGTGTTAAATGTTACTCTAAATACCACAAATATAAGCCCAAATAATTTTCCTTGAAATTGTCATTTTTTGGGCCTATGTTCGCGTAGAAAAAAAACAGAATACGGAAAGCGTGTATTATATATGACAATGTTCAATAAATTACATCATGATTTGGGATTTTAACAGCCATTGTTCCCAAAAACTCAATATTTCTCCAAAAATTGATGAAAAATGGTAATTTTCAACGTTTCAAATTTGTCCATATTTTACTGTTGTAAATTGTAATATAGATAAAATCTATAGAATATATCTTAGAAAAACAAGGAGTGTTTAATTTGACTCTAAATACCACAAATCTAACCCATACCCCAACAAATTTTCGCAAAAATTATCAATTTTTTGTCTATGTTGGGATAAAAATAACCGCCACGCGCAAAATCCGTTGCATATAGCAAGGTTGCATGAATTCTATCGTGATGTTCGTACTTTAAAACCATTAATATTTTATTATCAAGGAAAATAAAATAGACGTAAAAACAATCATTTGATTATTGCCATGACAAGCACACAAAATGAAAATTAACATAAACAATTTAAGAAATAAGTTAGATGCATTTAAACTATTTGAAGGAAGTGGCAGCTGACGAATCAAATGTTCACTATACTTACTATAATTGTTAAATTTTTCTTTTAGAATTTACCTGAATCTCGAACTCTAGGATGATTTACTTGTGGTGATGTCGTTCGTCCAACTAAAAAAAGTAAACACATATCTGTTAATTTGATTTGAAACTTTTGTGTCAATGATTATAAAAACAGTAGAAAACAAAATAAACACTCAAAATTATTTCTGTTTTTCTTTCGAAGATTCTGAAATGAAATCTAAATACTACATATAACTTTGTATTCAAACTCATTAATACATCGGCAAACGAATACTGAACCAAAATGATGAAAGCAGTCATTCAAAAATCGAAAGTCCAAAATCTCCTTCAATTGTGTGATTTGATGCAGTTTTAAAACAATAAGCACACTAATATAAACCGCTGTCTAATTTTATAACACCAATCATTCATTCATTCATTCTTTATTTCCTCTATGAAAGAGATTACATGAATTAATATCATTATATCACAATTTTAACATATATACATAAAAACAAAAATGAAATCAAATAATTATATCAAACATGAAATGATTAATTTATATTGACAATTAAGCCACTGGCGATATTACATGCATTTTCTACTGTATGCGGCAGCTGAACGTGTAAGGTGTACGTAGGATAAATGTTCGAAATCGAGAATGTCATCTTTATGCAGTTTAAACTGTGGTTCTTTTCCTAGCATAATGCAGAAAAGTGATTCATCGTCCAATTCACACAATTCAACATATAATTCGAGTGGAAAATTTTCTATCACGATATCCCACCAGATATTAAGGAGGTCCAGTGTACACGGACAACTTACGCATGCATGGACCATTAGATCATTAAACGATTTGTTACATGATGGACAAGACTGTTCAGTAATGACAGGCACGGTCGATATCAATTTTGCAACAAAGAAAGCTGTTCGTAACTCAGCACTGTTTTTTTGAAAAGTCCGTATTTTTGCTATGGAAACATTATTATGTATTCCTTTAAATCTGCAAAAGTTATCATTAGAATATATACGATTTGCCCACTCGGTATCATGTTTGGTTTTGACAGCGTTATTAACACTACGTTTCCATGCAGTTTTACTGGGAAAATATCCATCTGATATAAATTGTCGAAAAAAATCCAATAATTGGTAATCCCTTAAAATATTAATAATATCGGATCGATTATTAAAATCGTTTAAACACGTATACAGTCTCTGTAAGAGAACTTTTTTTGGTAGGTAATGATGATCCAATGAACACAATTTTCCGAAAAAGAGTAATTTTCGCCTGTCAATTTCACACATAATATTTCTTAGACCTACCATACTTTCGCAAATGTCGGACCGTGTATTGGACGTCAGGCATTGTGCGTTCTTTACCACAAAATGTTGCAGCGTATTTAACACCTTCTTATCCTGATTTTTTAAATCGTTCCAGATTTCACAACCGTACAGTAATGTCGGAAGTACGACCGATTGGTATAATTTAATTAAAACTAAGGGGTTTGTATGTTCGTTTCTAATATTGGCTATACCAAAATAAGTATTTCTTCCTTTTCGACATGCTTTCGAGGTTCTCTGAATCGACGAAAACTTACCACTGAGTTCAATTCCAAGATAGTTATATGCTTCAGATAACAAGATTTGTTCTCCATTTATTGACCAAACGAAGTTCGGTTGCGTTTTAGATTTAGCAAATTGTACTACGCATGATTTTTTCCGTTGAACTGAAATCGCCATTTTCTACAGTATTGTTCACATATATCGAGCATGCGTTGTAAACCATTTGGGGTAGTAGATATGCATGCAATATCGTCAGCTAGAGCTAATGCACAACATTTTAAATCATTTATAGTAATAGCATTATTAGTATTTTCTAATTCAAGCAACATATCATTTATAAATACTAGATACAAAAACCTGATAGAACACCACCTTGGCGTACACCTTCTGTGACTTTAAAATAACTTGAAGTGCATTGGTTAATGATAATTGCACTTTGTGTATTACTGTACAATTCATTTATAATAAGCCATAATTTATCCTTTATACCTAACTTGTATAATTTAACCATAAGGGCTTTACGCCATACCGTATCAAAGGCTTTTTTAGTGTCCAAAAAAGCTACATAAATTTTGCTTCCTAATTCAATATTGTGGTGTATACTTTCTAAGAGACAAAAAACAGCAGTCAGACAACTGAGATTCTTTTGGAAACCTTGTTGTAGGGCTGACGGAAAATTATTATGAAGATCACTATAAATTTGTATTCGATTTAATATAATGCGCTCAAAAATCTTCAACAGACAGGATAACAAACATACAGGTCTATAACTATCAGGTGCAGATTTTATCTTATCACCTCCTTTGAAAATAGGGACAATAAGACCATTCCGCCAACCTTTTGGAATTTCTTGCCTATCTATAATCATATTGTACATAGTTTTTAAACACAGAATAACTTTAGGCCCACCAAAAATTATATGTTCATTTTGAATTAAATCCTCGCCACTGGCCTTTTTACGTTTCAATTGTTTGATTACTGAAATAATATCTTCTTCAATAATCGGACCCCCTGGTAGATATTGAAGATAACCATTTCCATCAGAATACCTCGTTTTACACTCATTATAATTTTCATTCACATTTTCAAAATTTTTTGAGTCGAAGTCATTTTGGTTATTGGGAGAGTACAGTTTATTAAAGTATCTCGCAAACGCATCACACACAGATTGTGGGGTATTAGACAACTCATCTTCATACAATATTTCTGTACAAACTTTCGATCGAGTAGGTTTTTGTCTCTTAAAGGACTTCCGAAAGAGTCTCAGATCACATTCTGCATATGTATTAAAGTCTTCATATACCTCTGTCAAATACTGTTCATGAGCTAATAACTGGGCGTTTTTAAAGTCCCGTTTTGCTCTTTTCTAATTATAATAGGATATGTGCTGCATTCCCCGAGGTCTACCCTCTTGTACCCAAATAATGCGCATCTCGCGTTCCCTTTTGTGTGCATTTTTAACATCACTATTCCAGTACGGTTTAGTATATGGATTGTACGATGAAGTTGGAATGTGTTCTTTGGCAGATGATAGCAGAATATCAACAAATTCTTGATAAAAAATATCTACACCACTGTTACTATTTGTTTGTATCTTAGTAAGTAATTGTTCCAAAGATTCTGATACACTTGATTTATACGCCATGAGATCATTTTCTTTCACTTTATGCCACGCTGGGAGTTTTTTGAATTGTTCGGGTTTTGTATAATTTATATCAGGAATCTCAAATTCCGCAACTACAGGTAAGTGGTCGGACGTTGAACTGAATGACCCTTCTTCAAGGATTTCGTAAGATCTCATTTGTCTTACTAGAACATTATTTACAATTACATAGTCCAACATGGTACGTTTTAAAATAAATGTATAATGCGGTTCTTTCAATGACAGTCTAAATTCATTCGTAAATGGAGGACAGAGAGAGTGCCTTTTTACAAAATTTAAAAGTTCATTTGATTTGGATATATTAGTAAACTCTTTATTCTTATCAACACAAGAGGCATTGAAATCCCCAGCTAATATTACTTTTCCAAAATTACTATAGTATGCATAAAGATCATCCAAGGCACCTAATTCTTGTTTATAGTACTCAATGGACCCACACGAAGGTAGGTATACACCAAAAATAAACACAGCTTCCCGTTTTTGACTTTTTAGTTCAATGCCAACTATTCTATCAGAATTTGTTTCAAAAATTTCATGTATCGAATATTCTAACGATTTCTTGTATAAAATTGATACACCACCTTTTCCATGAGAACATTTATAATCATCAATTAAACTGTCTGTTTTAGGAACAGAATTAAAATTTTTGTCAATGCTGTTCATATAAGGCAAATAATTTGGATTTAATTTATGCTCTGAAATTATAGCAATATCACAAATAGTTAAAGTCAATAAATTCAACAGACAAACAGTGGAAGACATTATTCCCCTTACATTCCATGATAAAACTTTTATCTTCATAATCTCAAAGCAATGATAAATGTAACAGAAAATGAATAAATAATGTAAAAATATCATGTTTATTAATATTTTAATCATGTTCTTGTTGGTTGTCACCGTTGTCATACCATCTTTGCTGCCATTCTCTGTTGTTGTACCATCGTCTACAACGTACTCCCTGTGGCCACACAAAATCATAGTCAATTATATGAGAGGACTCTTCCGACACGTTCAGTTTTGCACTTAATCGGCCCG
This sequence comes from Modiolus philippinarum, assembly GCA_002080025.1. Lineage (NCBI taxonomy): Eukaryota > Metazoa > Mollusca > Bivalvia > Mytilida > Modiolidae > Modiolus > Modiolus philippinarum. The sequence goes on along the minus strand of MJUU01000277.1, from coordinate 46,386 downwards.
AATTGAATTTGTCGTTAAAAATTTGTAAGAAAGTCGTTTTAACACCTTTCTGTTCTAAATACTGAAGCATACCAGCTCTTGTTGATCTTCCGTCAATGCCAGATATATAGTATCGTTTTGCGCGTTTCCGTGGTTTTACTCCAACGAAGACCTCGGACGTAAGTTTAGACTCTTCAGTTTTACCGTTCACGCGTACTGATATTTTATAACCCGTCTGATGAGAGAGTTCATCTTTTCCAATCGTTGAAAGCACCTTTGGGGCCCCATCATTTTCATTGTTCGTGTGTTGTTTGTTGTTTGTTAGTTGTGAATCAGCATAGTGAACATCTGCTTGTATTTGTATTCTGTTATCCGTAATTACCGGTTTTTCTCTATCACCAACAGATTCAGGCTTATCACGTTTACCCACTCTATCGTTCTTGTTTTCGTTTGACTCCTCACAATCCAATAGTACCTTATTTCCGTTAATAATAGAACGGTGATCTTCAGTTATGTCATGTGTATTGACCTGTGACTGGTCACTCCGATTATTTGTTGTTTTCTCGGGTGAAACCTTTGAAGCGTATGACGATTGACGGGTTGCCTTGAGGTCACTTAAGGATTTCTGAGTAATTAAAACAAATTTATTTACACGGTCTAACTCGGAACGTAAATGTTTTGTATCTTCTGTCAATGAAATCAAGTCTATGTTGTCCAGCGACTTCGTTTGCTGTAATAAAACTTTGAATTTTGAGTCATATTGAACTGATTTTCGTTCACACTCCTATAAATGGGAATCAAATTTATTTTCCAATACTTTAAAATTCTCTCTAAGTTGATGATTTTCGGTCTGTAATTTGTTAATAATCTTACTATTATACTGTTCTAATTTCTCGAGGGCTGTAACTCTGTCACTTTCTGAAATAGAAAACAAATACTTCACCGTAGTCTATGAGTATTTGAAATGTCTGAATAAACTATTTGTTTACAAAATTTACCTGAGTATCACAGGACCTCACACAACAGATCGATATTATGAAAACATTTTCTGTGTCAACCTGTTTTTTGACATAGGATTGCGACATAAAAAACAAACAAAAAAGGTTTGACTCTTTATTCAAGGTGTATCTTGTGTTTATGTTCGTGTAATAATCATTGTATTCGAACAGGTACATGTATGCTCAAATGCAAACAGTGTGATTACATGCATTCTTCCAATTATTGAATTACATAGTTATTTCATTAGATATGATATATATGAACATGTATTTATAGATATTTACAAAATATATGTGATATACTTTGTAGTTATAGCACTTGTTCTAAATATGTGTATCCAATGTAAATAGGGAATAATACATGGCAAAATCTGTATCACATGCCGTATCATCCCGAGTTACCAATATCAGCACGAGGGCCTCTGGCCCGAGGGCTGATATTGGTCGAGGGATCATACGGCATGTGATATGGATTTTGCCATGTATTATACAGTTTATCATATATTTAAACAGAGGACTACTAATCCGAAAAATACTGTAGAATCGAAACCGGTAAGAGAAAATGCATGTATTTTGTGAAGAGGAAAATTTCAAAATGGGCGGAAAGGACTAGAAGTTTTGGACTAAAACTAACATGTAAAGGAAAAAAGTTTGCTAGATTTTTTTAACTGATCCTCACAAAACAATTTCACCCCAAATCTTTGTTATCCTCCCCCAAAACAATTTTTTTGCCTCCCCAAAAAAAAATTGCCCCCACCAAAAAAAAATTTAACCCCGAACATTTTTTAAATTAATATTGAAAAAAAATTTTTTTTCGAAAAAGGGTATGTGATAAAGGGTTAGTCATGCAATAAAGGGTATGCGATAAAGGGTATGCGATAAAGGGTATGACGTCATAGTGTGAATACGGAATGAACGTCATGCACTGTAGCACATATTCAAAACGTCTGTATTTATTACTAAACATATGATAAATATATATATCTAGGGAGGAATGAATAGTATTTCATCGAAACAATGGGTTTAGATAATTTACATATTGTAACTGCAAATGTGCAGGGTTTGAGAATGAAAGCTAAAAGGGAAAGATTTTATCAGTGGATAAAAACACAAAAAGCGCATATAGTGTTTAAACAAGAAACACACTTTGACGCTAATTTGGAAAATAAACTTAGCACGGAATCAATTAATTAATTAATTATTTCTTAAATCACGGGAGAAATACCTCCCGAGGGGTTGGGATTTTAATAGATAAAAATATAGAATACAGGGTGGCAATGGCACACGTCCGATATTGGCAAAATTCATATCATTTGAAGACAGGGAGATTGTTCGGAAAAACAGTTATAAGCTAAAGGGACAAAACTTAGGATTTATGAACAATTCCCAAAAGAAATTGAGCAAAAAAGAAAAACCTTGTTTTCTGTCGCAAAACTAGCAAGAAGAGAAAACTGTAAAGTTCTTTTGGTGAGAGATAGATTATTTATTGATGGAAATTTGTACCAACAAAACACTAATGAAAACAACGGCAATCATAAACAGAAACGCCTACAAGCATTTCCTTTTTCAAATATACCAGAATCAAACCAATGTACAACGGCGTCGCTAACCACAGGAATGAAAGACCAATGGAGCAATCTCCAGAAAATACAACACAACTACCAGAAATTAGAAAATTTGAAACAGCGAGTGCTCCACTGGACTGTAAGACAATCGACTTTCAACAATCCGGTACATATTTTATAATTCACATTAACCTCATATTTCACCAGAGTTGTGAGTGAGGGTAACTATGTAAATTGTTGTTTTTCTGCATTCCAATGTACTGCATAGGTTGCCAGAATAAACTTGTCTTGTCTTGTCTTGAAATACGTTTAAGGACACAGAAGGTAGAGTTATAATGGTGATATTGGAACTATTAGGTATGTATGTTTGTCTGACATGTGTATATGCTCCAAATATAGAAGCAAATAGAAATTCCTTTTTTAAGAAATTAAATAGTTTTATAAACAAAAATGCCATGGGAACGCTAATTATAGGCGGAGATATGAATGATACATTTACAAATATAGATAGAAAGACTTCAAATAATGAAACAAATCGTAAAAATAAAAAACCTGTTAATAGTTTTAAAAATATGATTAAAACAAATAACCTGGTAGATATTTGGAGACATCTAAATAAAAGTAAAGTACAATATACATGGCGAAGAAAGAATTTTGAACAGGCAAGTCGAATAGATATGTTTTTGATTAATAAAGATTTTCTTTTAAATGTTAAATCTTGTGACATTAGACCACTAAAAATTAATAGTACAGACCATCAGGCAGTTTCTTTAAAAGTACAAACTTCCGCCATGAAAAATAGAGGCAACGGATATTGGAAATTAAATAATTCAATTTTAGAAGATGCATCATATAAAGAGCAAATACAAAATCTTATTTTGAAATATAGTGATTTAATTAATCAAAAAGGTGCCAAAATGAGATTACTTTGGGATACTTTGAAATTTGAGATTAAAGATTATAGTATTAGGTATAGTAAAAGTAAGGCTAAAGATAAGCAAAATGGAAAAGGAACTTGTTAACTTAACACAAAAATATACAGAAAATGAAAATAGGGACTTATTAAATGAAATAAATAAATTGGAAAACAAGATAGAACATGAATACGAATATAAAGCAAGAGGGGCTCAAATTAGGTCAAAACAATTGTGGGTCGAAAAGGGGGAGAAAAATACATCTTACTTTTTAGGTTTGGAAAAAAGTAGGCAAACGAAAAAAACAATATTAAAATTAAGGGATGAAAAGGGAAATATAATATCAAATCAAACAAAAATATTAAAACTTGAAAGAGATTTTACCGAAGAATTATATACTAACAAAGAGGGGGAAATTGGGAACAGATGTTTAATTATATAAATAGTACCGAAAAAAAACATAAATTAACCCAGGAGGAGGCTGATCTCTGTGATTAGAAGAGCTCACAGATGCAGTGAAAAATCAAAAAAATGATAAAAGTCCCGAGAGTGACGGATTATCGTCTAATTTTTATAAAACATTTTGGAATTTGTTGGGACCAATCATGGTTAAACTCTTTAATGAGAGTTATACTAAACTTGAATTGCCCTTTTCACAGAGACAAAGTCTGTTAAATTTAATATATAAGAAAAATGATCCTTTAGATTTGATCAACTACCGTCCAATATCATTATTGAATTCTGACTATAAATTATTGTCACATGTCTTAGCAAACAGAGTTAAAAAGGTAATTGCAAATATAATTAATCCTGATCAGACCGCATACATTTCAAATCGTTATGTTGGTTTCAATCTACGCCAAATACAAGACATTATAGACTACGCCGAGTCATTTGGAGTAGAGGGGTCCATTCTTTTTATAGATTTTTAAAATGCTTTTGATATTTTATGTATAGGGCTGTAGAACATTTTGGTTTTAATGAACATTTCATAAATTGGGTAAGGATGATGTACAATAAAAATAACATTTCTGTTATAAACAATGGGTGGATTCTGCCCCACTTACTCCTTTAAGAGGGATAAAACAAGGGTGTCCTTGTTCCTGTATACTGTTCATTATTGCAGTTGAAATAAAATTAGGAATAATGCAGATATAAAGGGTATCGAAATCAAATTGGATGGAAAGACACACAATTTAAAAATTAGTCAGCTGGCAGATGACACAACTTTGTTCCTAAAATCAAAAAAAGAAATTAAATTAGCTTTGAATATATTAGAAATTTTTGGTACATTTTCAGGTTTAAAATTAAACAAAAATAAGACCGAGGGAATTTGGATAGGAAGGTTAAAGCATTGCAAAGATAAGATTGAAGGTATAAGTTTCACTCAAAATCCCATTAAAGTTTTAGGTATATATATTGGATTGAACAAAGATGAATGTGACAAATTAAATTGGGAAATTAAGTTAGAAAAAGCGAAAAATTTGATGAAATCGTGGAAAAAAAGAAATTTGACATTAATATGTAAAATTATGATTATTAAACATCTCATAATACCACAGTTTACATATATAGCAAGTGTAACAACAACAAACAAATCGAATATAGATGAACTAGAAAAAGAAATAAATATAAATTTATCTGGAACTGTAAAATTGATCGAGTTAAGCGAAATACTTTAATAACAACTTATGAGGATGGGGGGTTGAAAATGTTAGATGTGAAATCATATTTTACATCATTAAAAATTAAATGGATACCAAGATTACTTCAATCAAACAACGAAAATTGGTCTCTTTTACCAAAACTATTTCTAAGTATTTTGGGGGAAAACTGGCTTATATTTAATTTTAATCTAGATAAAGAGGGACTAAAATATTTACTTAATGAAAAAAAATTCCAGATTTCTATATTGAGTTGCTGAATTGTTGGGTAGAATTAAAGAAATTAGATATAAAAAGACCAAATAATCATAGAGAGGTGCGTCAACAAGTGATACGGGGAAATTCATACATAAAGTTCAAAAATAAACCCTTATTATTTAAAAATTGGGTAAAAAGTGACTTAATTTTTTTGCAAGATTTATTGCACCATAATGGTCTTCTTTCAGAAAATTTGATACAGGAAAAATTGAAAATAAAAACAAATTGGATTTCTGAATTTAATACTTTAAAAAAGGCTATACCTAGAGATTGGGCAGATCTTTTAAACGGGGTAGAATCAAGGAAAACAAAGGTCAAAATATATAAAAATACGATTAAACTAGGAAATAACTTTATACAAATTGAAACTCTTGGTAACAAACAAATTTATAACTGTTTAGTATCGAATAAAGGAGAAAAAAAATTGGTATACAAAAATGGAAAAGAAAACTAAATGTCCGTAGTTCAATAGTTGAAAATTGTCTCGAATTTATATTTAGAGATTTATATTTAAATAAACTTAAAATATTCAAATGGAAATTACTTAGTCATATTTTGCCTAATCAGGAGAAACTTTTTAAGTGGAAACTGGTAAATAGTCCAAAATGTGCTGTGTGTAATGAAATTGACACATATCAGCATTTCTTTATAGAATGCAAAACATTAGAATTTCTCTGGAAAACATTTTATGAAACATTGAACAGTTTTGGAATAAGTATGCAAATACAATTAAAACATATTGTTTTTGGTTATAAGATATGGGAGGAAAAAACACACCCCTTAAATATAATACTTACTATTTTTGGGTTCTCAATATATAAATCCTACTATGTAACGGAAAGAGAACAAAACCAGTAAATCTAATCAATGTTTTCAAAAATTGAATGAAAACATATCTGTTTTTTTAATCCAACAAAAAATCATCTCTACTTTGTAAATAAATTTCAGCAAGTGTTTGAAAACAATGAGTAATAAAGGGGTGGCGTGTGTTTGGTTCATATTTCTGTATATTCCAACAAACATAAGAAAAACACAGATCTCTTAAGTAATGAAAATTATTTGATTTACTTACCTTAATTTTCGTTGTATTCTAGAATTATTTTAATCCATTTCTAGATAAACACGTGTGCTATTAATTTAAGCATGTTTTGAACATGACGTAGTGGTCAACAGGTGCTATGACCTATATATATGTCAAACATTTATTCGGTCAATTATGTCATGTGTCAAGTGTACTTTTATTTTTTCATAGTAAAAGAACCATTTCATAAATTTTAAATGGAATATGAAAATATTAATGGGTATATGTTTAAAAAATGGGAAATAGAAGTAGAAAGTCCAAAAGTGTATTATGTTGTTAATGAATTATAGAATCGAATTTTGTATTGTACTATTTATGTAAAACTAACACGACTTGTTTTAAATGTTTTATCTGATGTTACCCTGGCATTCAGATAATTAATATAAAGGGTTCTCTTCAAACGAAAACTGTAGTTTGTAGAGGTAATGTTAACAGTTTTGTCGAATAAAATCTTTAAAGATTAAAAAAAAAAAAAAAAAAGAAAACTTTAACGTTCTCTTTCAACCAAAAGGATTTTTGGGAACAAATGACTAAATACCGAAGTAACTGTGAATTTAAATTCTGCATATGCGCATTTCGACAACTTATGTCTCTTCAGTGCAGATAAAATATAAATGTTTGGAAAGACCATAACCTCAAAGATGTTTAAAACTGATAGAGAACAAAAAAAAAACAATGATCTAGATGAGGTAATGAAAAAAATGTAATTAGCCTTTGAGAGTTTCAGGGAAATCGTTAAAACTGTAATTACATTTTTAAATTCTAGGATGCAGAGTCATGACTGGCAAGATTAACAGATTATATGCCAGAGCTCTGATTGAATATACCAAAATATAAAAAGCTAAAAATCTTCAAAATTTTCAGGAAGCTTAATTAAAATGGAACATGAATAAAAATTGTGAAAGCTTATTGCACATCTACGGTATATGCAACAATTCTACACAGGAATTCACTGAAATCTGAATAAAAAAGTAGGAGTTCATGACGCATGCCAGGTGCTTGAAGACATCTTGTGGCTTGCTGTTAGCAGCAAGACCTAAATTCAAAAATCGAAAAATTATTGCACTTTAAAGATATGTTAACTTCATTAATGATTTTTTTAACTAAAGTACTTAAATATTGTTTGTTTATTAAAAGGAAATACTATTTAATCTTTTTCGAACCCCAAAGTTTCTGTTTAGGGAGGTATCATGGCATTTTTTCCAAATTTAAGTGCTTGAAGTTTTTGTAACTGTCAATGATAATTCCACTAACAAAAACTCAAATGACAATGTGTGGAACATTTGTACTGGGAATCCGAAGTACTTTTTGGCACAAGTCTTAAGGATGCTGCCTGCAACTCAGGCTCAGTCGAACTTGCGACGATATTTTATAGGTTCACCGAGCCAAATAGACTCATTTGTTTATTTGTTTGTTAATCTGCCAGCCATACAAATATGTCAGATTCCATCCACACTTTCAGTATTATCAGGTCTGGTTATGCACATTATACTTATATATATTTGTTTTACAGATTTGAGCGGTTTGCCAAGCCAGCATAATTCAGTTTGGTAATCTGATCAAGTCCTCATATTCCAAACGAATTTTTTCTCCTTATCGAAACATGCACCTGATACTTAAACTTTAACTTTTACAGATTTTATAGGGTCACTGGGCCAAAATGGCTCTTCTGTAGTGCAGACGACACAAGTGTTCCACAAGTGTTCCATGGAACACCCATCAATTTTCATGCCAAGTTTTTTTTACTCGATTAGTGCCCTGTGGTTGTTTGAATGTTGTGATCGTCTTCCTTTAGTCTTTTTGTCGGGCAACGGATGACAGCGATTGTAAGAACACATTGCCAATTAATTTTATGTTTGTTGACGATTCCGAATCTATGAATAAAGTCACGTGGAAGTAGTGTTGCTCGACATCTAGCAATAAATTCCGCTCAAACCGGTGCTAGGGGCCGTCTTGAACCTGCTATGAGGTGTGAGTACAAGGCCTCAAGGTGACTTCAAGATGAACATCAACAATAAAAGGGTTGTTCCATTGCTTAGTTTTACCATCTATTTGTAGAGACTTTGTCTCATTTGCATTTACTCCATATCCATTCATTGTTAATGATGGAGTAATAATTTTCAAAGTACATTGTACTGCGTTGTTTTGGTATCTATAATAATTAGAGTTTATACTGCAGACTACAATTGTGACTATCTTAAGCTTATAAATGCTTGAATTCATTAAATCTTTATATTGCAAAATGAAAAACTCCTTCAAAGTGACAGGATTAAGTAAAATTTTCAAACAGATAAATTGTGTTCGTCATTTTTAAAAATTGAGTTTATGCTTCAGACTAAATATCTTACTTTTCAAGCCTTACTTACTCTGAAATCCATCAAATTTTTAACACGCTACATCAATAGATCTACTGAAGTTATGATGAAATAAACTTTTCTTTTAAATGAATTGATTTTGGTCTTTTGCAAATGCTGAGTTTAAATTGCTCACAAAAAATCTTACTTTTCAAACCTAACTTATCCTTAAATCCATGTTTTTTTTCTCACGCCATGATAGCTCATTCGAAGGATATAATGGAATGAATAAAAAAATATGAATTGGTTTAGCCTATTTAAGGATTACTCTCATAAGGCAAACTTAATCTAAGACTTTTCAAAGCTTGTTTAAATGCTTTATTCGTTAAATTTTTATACTTTGACCAAAAAAAATAATATGATGAAGCCAATTTTCCAAAAAAAAATATTTGGTTTGGTAAATTACAAAGAATGTGCTTAAACTGAAGACTATAAATCTTACTTTAAAACCTCAATACTTTTTGCAAATGATTTAATAAAGTTAAAATTAAAAAAAAAACTGAATTGTTTTGGTAATTTTTAGCTCACCGGGACGAATGTCCGGAGAGCTATTGTCATACCCCCGGCGTCGGCGTCGTCGGCGTCGGCGTCAGCAAAACTTTAACCTGGCTTGTGGAATTGAGACCTGAATAGCTAGGATGTTGATATTTTGTATGTGACTTCCTTGTGATGGCAGCATACTTGCAGACATTTTGACCTTGACCTTGCCCTTAGGGCAATTTCTAAAAAAACTTTAACCTTGCCTCTAGAAGGTAGGCTTTTAGTGGTAGGGTGTTCATATTTGGTATGTAACTTTCTTATAATGAGAGCTTTCTTCTGGTACCATATTTGTAGACATTTTGACCTTGACCTTACCCTTAGGGAAATTTTCAAAAAACTTTAACCTTGCCTCTAGAAGGTAGGCTTTTAGTGGTAAGGTGTTTATGTTTGGTATGTAACTTCCTTATGATGAAGGCTTTCTTCTGGTACCATACTTGTAGACATTTTGACCTTGACCTTGCCCTGAGGGCAATTTTTAAAAAACTTTAACCTTGCCTATAGAAGGTAGGCTTTTAGCGGTAGAGTGTTTATATTGGGTATGTAACTTCCTTATGATGAGTGCTTTATTGTGGTACCATATTTGTAGACATTTTGACCTTGACCTTGCCCTGAGGGCAATTTTTAAAAAAAACTTTAACGTTGCCTCTAGAAAGTAGACTTTTAGTGATAGGGTGTTCATATTTGGTATGTAACTTCCTTAAGATGAGAGCTTTCTTCTGGTACCATACTTGTAGACATTTTGACCTTGACCTTGCCCTCAGGGCACTTTGTAAAAAACTTCAACATTTCCTCTAGAAGGTAGGCCTTTAGTGGTAGGGTGTTTATATTTGGTATGTAACTTCCTTATGATGAGTGCTTTATTTTGGTACCATATTTGTAGACATTTTGACCTTGACCTTGCCCTGAGGGCAATTTTTGAAAAACTTTAACCTTGCCTCTAGAAGGTAGGCTTTTAGTGATAGGGTGTTCATATTTGGTATGTAACTTCCTTAAGATGAGAGCTTTCTTCTGGTACCATACTTGTAGACATTTTGACCTTGACCTTGCCCTCAGGGCAATTTGTAAAAAACTTCAACATTTCCTCTAGAAGGTAGGCCTTTAGTGGTAGGGTGTTTATATTTTGTATGTAACTTTCTTATGGTGAGAGCTTTCTTGTGGTACCATACTGTAGACATATTCACCTTGACCTTGCCCTGAGGGCAATTTTTTAAAAACTTTATCTTTGCTTCTAGAATTAAGTCGTTTAGTGGTAGGGTGTTCATATTTGGTATGTGATGTTCTTTTGATAAGAGCTTTCTAATGGTTTCATATTTGTAGACATTTTGACCTTGACCTTGCCGTGAGGCCAATTTTTTAAAAACTTTAACTTTGCTTCTAGAATTAAGTTGTTTAGTGATAGGGTGTTTATATTTGATATGTGACTTTCTTGTGAAGAAAGCTTTCTATTACTTTCGAATTTATTGTGCATTGAGGTTACTGGAATCCCTGGCGAGCTATGTTGTCTTCTGACAACTCTTGTTAAAGATTGTGTTATACCTTTACTTATTTAAAATCCACATGATTTTTTATCAGGATATAAAAAAAAAACTCCTTTTCAAACCTTAGTTACGCTAAAATTGATTGAAAAATTATCTGGTAACATATAATTCGCAACATCTTATCTTTCCTTTAAAGAATAGGAAAGTCAAAATTGCATAACTATTTGTTTTGGTTATTTTTGGAGACTAGTCCATCATTTTTGAAGACTAGTCAATCATGTGATAGATGGACGGACGTGAGTGGACGAAAAAACTTCCAAACACTCTTCATGTTTGACAGATGTGAAGGCTTAGTACTCATCACAGTATTTGACTGATCTCTGACTGAACACTTACTGAAGCTGACTGAAGACTGACCACAAGATCGCTTTTTCAGTAAACCTACGTTCAAATTACTGTAACATTTATATCCATGTGATTTTGTTATAAATCGGCACAAATCGAAGACGCCATCCTACCAACTTGAAATTGTTAATAAACTTAGTCTTCTTGACATTAATTGACTGAACGCTGACTGACCCATGACGAAAAGATCGTTTCTCCAGTAAGCTTACGTTCACATTACTGTGACATTTATATCCATGTGATTTTGTTATAGATCGGCACAAATTGAAGACGGCATCCTACCAACCTGAAATCTTGCATAAAATTATGTATCACTGTGATTGCATTTTCTAGAATTAAGATCATTGTATCAAAATTTACAGGATGTACAAGAAAATTGTGTAAATGTAATGTTCAGCTAATAAGATATATACTTTTAATTCATTTAATGGATTACATTTTTGCGAGTATATATATATAAATATAGATAGTATAAAGTCTGAGCTATTAGAACAACCGAAAAAAGTGCACCTGGAGATATATTTCAAAGTTTCAGGGCAAAAAATTATTAATTGGTGAGTACCTATACGGTCTAACAGTGTATCTTCATGGGCATAGAAGCATTGGTAATATTTTGCAATGTACCATAGTAAATCGTAAATCTCTATGCATTTCAATATCTTTCATGACCGTTAAGTACTTAGCTATATCGAGTATAAACCAGTGATAAAATATCACAACAACATCTACTTATTCTAATGCTTAAAAAAATGATACATTTTTTCATTATGATATAAACTATCATTCCGTAGTTTAGATAAAATTTGGCTTTTGTAGTTTGATCCTTATGGTTATCATTTGTTCTCTATTAGCTTTTACATGTATTTCGGTTGGAGAACTTCCAATGATCCGGCTTGATCTGCACCGAACGGTCACAAGCTGTCGCAATGCAGAAACTATATTAACAGGAACTTTGGTATTTTGTTACTTTTACAAATGTTTGTTTAGCCATTATTTGACATTTACCGATAAGCTTTTCTCGAGAGCAATTCTTAACAGCTACAAATGTGTTGTTATCGAGATATATTGTTGAGAAATGTTGTTTGTTCTGTATTATTAATTGTGAATGAAAAACTGTCAATGTTTTGTTCTCTTCAAACATTGAAAGTAAACAGCTATCACTTCGTTGTTGTCTTCGTTTAACATTTTAAGACAGAAGATAATGATTTATTTTGGTTGCTACAGAGGGTTTGACAAAGAAAGTTTTAACGATGTCATGAAAACGTAGATCATTCTTATTTATGCTGAAATGTTTATGAACAAATAAATGGTTATGCAGAAAATGTACATGGAGGGAAAAATCTCTACATAAAAAGGGAAAAGTTAAGCAAATGCAAATAGAACAATATTGTTCTTCCTAATCTTGAACTCTATAATCACCATGGCTGTTATTGGAAAATATGATATAGTTCAAATATGTATATCAACTTTTTCAACATGGCCCATAAAACTTTTGTTCAAATCTTAAACGGCTGATATTTTTTTCTTCATGTGATATTTATTTCTATATTTGACAGATTCAGTTTTACATTGAAACTGGCACCAGTAGACATGAGTATACAATATGGCCTAGGTTCAAGTTTTTTTAAGAAAAAAGGTGAATAGTTCTTGACTGTCTATAGAAAATCCATCGGAATTATACTGTTAACTGTGGCCCGTGATGAATCTATTATTGTAGTAAAAACATCCGATTTAAAATTAAATTAATACACAAGTCATGTTTTTTGCTAAATAGAGTAAATTTTTTTTCAGATGTAATTATGTAGCATCCTGGTATTGGTTGAATATTCCCACACACATGGGACATGTGATAGAGAACATGTTGTCTTGCTTCAGATAATAACTAATCAGATGTAAAACTATCACCATGGCTACTTGTACAATTTTAAATGAAGAAGAAAACTATGTGAGGATGTCATTGTTGTTGTTTGGAGTAGCACCGAGAGCAGTTCGATGTAAATTTGATTGTTGTACAGACTTTGCTCCTGCAGTTTTACCCTCTACAATACAACGAGAGTCCAACAAACTCAATACGTTAAAAGGAAAAAGAATCATTAATCTAGCTCAGTGGAATGTTCTACATCCTACAAGTGGTAAGTACATTTTAGCTAACCTTACAAGATTGCCATTGTGATGCTTTCTGTCACTCCATCGTCCAACCGTCATCCCTCATAATCAAAGATCTTGAGCTGTGAAACAATTTGACCAATTATGAACAAAACTTAGCCAAAATAGTATTAAGTGGTCCACTGTAAAAACATGTCGTCCTTTTCCAAGATGAAGGTTAATTAGAAAGGAATAGTGTTTACAAGTTGACCAATGTATATATACATAGCTGTCTAATGGTCTAAAACAGCCTTGTTTGATCCATTGAAGATCAATCAGTTGAAAGCTTACTATAAAATAAAATTGGAAATCATATAAGTATCTTCATAACATATTTTATTGCAACGCTAAAATGTATAGAGGTGTTAATTTTAATGCCAATTTTTGCCATTTAATACAGTTCACTTGAATGATTGTCTCCCAACGCACCTGTCTGCGACAAATCGTTTGTCCAATTACAGTTACAATCACTATCAAAATTGAAATAAAGTGATATGGATTGATAAAATTTGCAATTGCAAATAATCCATTTACGCTGATTTTCAATGTGTTGTTTAAGAACAAAATTACCGAACATAATTGTCAAGAATCAAAGTCCAATAGGCAAATAGACAAAGAATGTGTTAACCTGTCGGGAAAATTGTCAGCCGCATTAGTGCTGACTGACTTGGAGCATGCATTTCAAAAGAAATTGTAGGTTTAAACGGTTTTATGGCGCGCCAAGTCTCTCCTTCCATTGCAGTAGTGTCCGGTAGCAACTCAACGACAATTGCCACTGAAAGATCATAGAAAGCACCCTGGTACTTAGTAAAAAATGAATCATGAATCACAGTTCGAACTGGTTTTACTTAGTAAAAAATAAATCATGAATCACAGTTAACTCGAACTGATTTCACTGGTTTATATTTTGTACAGGTCCTCCTGATTCAAAAGAGTTTGACATAACCCTTATGATTTGTCTACTGAGAAATTTGACAAAACTTGCTCCACCATCTTTAGGATTTGATCGTTTGCCGCCATCAACAGAGATAAGTGATGGTGCTGACCTTGCCAGAATAAAGTACTACAGAAATTATCTGGCTCATTTAGATGATACTAAAATAGATAATCCTGTATATACCCAAGCCTGGACAGATGTAGCAGATGTAAGTATACTAAAGAAGCGACTCTTACTTTACTCAGGCCTGACAACTTTACTTTATCCAGTCCTGGATTGATGAAGTAGATATTAACATAAGAATTTAGACAACTCTTACTTGAACCAGGCCTGAACAGATGTAGCAGATGCTACAACAATAAGGTAGACAACTCCTACTTTACACATACCTGGACAGGTGTAACTTTAGCCTTGACAGATATATTAGATTTAAATAAGGTATAAAACGATTATGACAAATGTAGATGTTAGCATAATAAGATAGACAACTCTTACTCTATAAGATGTATGCTGTGCAATGATACGTTCACATGTATAAACAAGATAAGAAATAATTGAATATGCTACAATTAAAAGGTAAAAAGAAGAAGATATACAAATTAAAAACCCGAAAAAATCTAACGATAAACAGAGGTAAGAGACACAATTCTCGGCCTCATGGCCTTCAACTATTGGGGATCCGCACAGAAAAGTAAGATAAATCGTCATTGAAATACATATAAAAATAAAGGCGTTGTTCCATTGCTTGTTTTTTGCAATGTATTTGTAGAGACTTTGTTTCATTTGCATTTACTCCATATCCCTTCATTGCTTATATATTTAGGATTCATCTGTTCTGCTTATACAGGCTGTTGATTGATTAGAAGGACACACAGTAATATATATGTGAATTGATATGTCATTTATACAGAATGTCGGTAGATTAGAAGGAAAAACAATTGACCTATGTTTTTATTTGTTCTATTTATGCAGGCTGTCGGTAGATTAGGAGGACAAACCATGGTGCTGGAATGTATACAACTGAAAAGCAAGACCTTAGACCAGTCAAACAAAGAAATAGCATTAGCAATAAAAAATTCTCAGGAAGAGATGAAAGAATTAAAAAAATCATTACAAGACACCAGGATGGAAGTAGAATCCCAAGGGGAATCTAGTAAAATTATCGTAACGTCAATCGATCAGCTAAAAGAGAAGTATGTATCTCTTAAAGCCAAGGATGAAGAGACGACAGAGGCAGTAACGATATTGAAAATGTCTTATGATACCCTGAAGCTGGACCATGCAGGCCTCAAGTTGGACAATGAAGTACTTAAACTGGAAAATGAGGGCCTCAAGACAGGATATGAAGATCTTAAAGCAGGTTATGCAGAGACTACAAAAGAATTAGGAGGTCTGGCAAAGTCTTATGACAGTTTGAAGACAGACTACGACAAATTAAAGGCTGTACAAGATGCTACAGTGTCACAAACTATAAGAGGTTTGTTATGTAGCTGTATTTTTAGTGTGGTAAAATACATCTTCACTCTAATCTTAGATTATTATCACACAAACCTGACATAAACTCATCTTCACTCAGCATGACCAACATACAATACGAAAAACAAGAATACAAGATGAAATTCTAAAACATACAGTACCGATAACAGGATATATTTATACAGGTTTACATACAGTACGAAAACACAAAAATGTGAATACAGGTCCATGTAATTAGACATACAATACCAGAGCACAAGCATTTGAGTACCATTTAAGTACGAATCACAAGAATACTGGTCGAAGTAATGTACACAAACATACAGTACTAAGATGAAAGTAACATCGATACAGGTGAAAAAAAACCATATTAAATTGTACCAAAAAGAACGAAATGGATGCATATTGAAGTACTACAACATACAATACCAAAAAAAGATACATATATACTGGTTAAATCAGACAAGTTTGTCCCATTTGATGATAAACTACATTGTATCTTAAAACGTCCAGATTATCCTTTAAATCAATTATCGTGAAAACCATCTTGAAATCTTACACTGTCTTAACAAAATTGTGTTAAGCATGTCAATATCATGATAAGATTAAAATTGCCAAACAAGATCATTACATATCTGCCAGTGACAAATCCAAGTTCTACAACATCCTATCAAAAAAAAACAACAAGAAACATTGATATGGGTTAAGTACTACAACACAATACCAACAAAAAAAACATTGATGCAATTTAAAGTATTACTATGTAACATTTTAAGTAATTGGAAACATGGATTAACGAAAAATGAATTTGGATACAGATTAATGTAATACACTATTCACTACCAAAACCAGAAGCTCACCTGAGCCTATATCGCTCCCTTGGTGTATCAGCATGAAACAGTATTCCATGCTGTTAAACTATAATGTAGTCTTGAAATAAAGCTATACCACAGATCGATCTCTCCTGATTTTTTGTCTGTCTTGTATCTTCACCTTCATCTTTGAATTGATGGCACAGAACAAATAGATTCACTGCTAAAAGGTTGCACAATATCTTCATAAAAAAGACGGACGAAAAATATTCCATTTTACCAAATTTCTCTGAATGATACTAAAAGAAGAGTGTCGAAGTGCTAAAAAAATGGTACATCAACGTCTTAAAACCCCTATACGGTCCCGACCGGTAAAATATCACACAATTGTTAGGATCAGTTTACTCCTCTTCATTCTTTGCACATGTAGGGACTTGAATGAATGTTGAGAAACAACAAATGCCTGTTAAATATGACCCATTCATGAAAACACTGTTTTGGCAGGTAAAGTAAAGTTATTTCAAATGAAAATAAATATCAGGTGATAAAGAGTTAGATGCTCAACAGATCTTGACATGACAAATATTTTATTAATTTGCACTTGATCTCTTTCTTGTATTTATAGTCTTGGAAATGTAAAATAAATAAAAGACAAAAATCGAAAGTTGCAACATTTTGGTGATTTAAATGCCATTGAGTTCTTTGTGTCTTTTAAGTTGCAGCATAGATAGATCTTGACACGGCAAATATTTTATCAATAACACTTGACCTTTATCTTTTAGTTTTGGAAATCAAAAACACAATTATATGAAAAGTTTACAAATTCGATGAAAAAGGACAATAACTCCTACAGGGATTTCGGGTTTTCTTCAAAATTGCAGGTTGGGTAGTTCTCACCATTCGGAACAATTTCATATTCAGTCAGATTATAATATCTGTAACGGTTTTCGAGTTATTTGCCAAAGACTGCATTTTACCCCTATTTACTGTTTTTAGCCATGGGAACCATGTTGTTTGACCTGCTGAGTAATCGAAAACAATTTTTAGAAGCTCTACCCATGTGATAATTCAGGTCAAATTTGGTTTCATTTGGCCCAGTGGAGAAGATTTTTGAAATTGTTGACGGACGAACGTAAGAATTAAAAAAATAGGTAAATAAAAAGCAATTACTCCTTCATGGGTTTTGGAATTGCTTTCAAAAATTGACAGGTAGAAAGATCATGACATGTCAAACATTTTATCACTTTTATCTGTTATAGTTTTGGAAATAAAAGACAAAACTAAATTAAAATTTTGCAACTTGATTACAAAGGGCAATAACTCCTACATGAATATTCGGATTTTCAAAATTGCAGGAGGAGTAGATCTTTCCGTTCTGAACAAATTCATTTTCACCAATTTTTTTATATCTGTAACACTTTTCGAATTATTTGCCGAATACTAAAATTTGCCCTTATGTTCAATTTTTAGCAACAGCTGCGATGCTGTTTGACCTGCCGACTAGGTGAACACAATTTTGAGAAGTCATGCCCTGGTGATGTTTCAGGCCATGTTTGGTTTCATTTGGCTCAGTGGTTTTACGGGAAAGCACTTTTGAAATTGTTGACAGAGAGACGAACAACAGACGCACGGACGGGGGACGCATAGTGATGACAAAAGATCACATGGCCTTTTGGGCCAGGTGATCTAAAATCAAGAACCATAGATACCGGCCGAAAAAAATTCAAGAACCACAGATACCGACCGAACAAGGACAAGAACAATAAATACCGGTGGAATTAGACTAAGAACCATAGATACCAGCTGAACAAGCGATATGAATTATGTTGCAATCTCACATTATACTAGCTGAATAGGAACTGATCTAGTCATTGAAACTGACTGAACTAGTTTTCAATACTGACGGGAAAAGATGTGTATAATGACGGAACAAGATGTCCATAGTATACTGAAAAATTTCTGTAGATTCCAGTGCTGTAGAATGACTGTAATTTTCAGCACTTGAATTTGACTGTTATTTTAGTACACACTGCGAATACTTACTTGTATAGTGATAATATGACTAGACACGTTGGATATACTGTTTGACCAAGGTTGGATAACTGATTTAGTTATAGTGAATATAGTATTTTTTCTGATAGTTTCATACTTTTATTTCAGGAAAGCAAAAGAAGCTTCTCGGTATGTTCTGTATTCAATAAGTATGCAAATTGCACGATGTGCTTTTCCTTAGGAATTTAAAAAGTTTGTAGGAAGTTTAATGAATAAATGGAAGGATGTGGGATAAATGTACATGTGCAAATCCCCGTAAATGCATGGTAGGATTAAGCAAATAGAACAGTGCTTTTGTTGTTTTTTTTAGAAGAGGTTATGAGGTTTTCAACATCGAGCAACAATTATATGTCAGAGTAAGTTCAAGACAACTCTAATCATCAGCTTGACCGGAATTAACTTGATGAATGTAAAACAACGATGCATCCGTTTCTCTTATCGTTTGGGCATGGATTATCTAGAAACAAAATATCAGACATAGTATTCATACACAAATTGTGATCTATTACTAACAAATGGGGCCAAAAGACAAAACAACATATAACCGAAAGGGCGTTCATTGAGTTTATTGTATGGCATATAGAATTGTGCAATTATTTCATTTACAATTGGCAAGAAATTCTCACTTGAATAAGTTCACCATAACGAACAAAACAAAGAACATATAAAATGAACAGATAACTGGATATTACATAAATATACAAGGGATAAAAATCAAGCAAATTGAACAACATTTTTTGTTGATGGTCTTTTATTGAAATCCGCGTGATGTCTTCAACAATTAGCAAGCACTAAAACCTCATAATAGCTTCATTTTAAATTTGTTTAAACGCGCATTTTTTTGTATGCATAAGCTGAACAAAAATTCACCTAAAATTTTGGACTAATAAATATTTTTATCAAAACAAGGAGTGGAGGGATATCCGTACTCTATATACAACAAATTATTCTCAGTATCAAATCACACATATAAATACAACATCACTATCAGACTCACATCACATATCTTTATATTATCTGCATTGAAGAGACATAAGTTGTCGATGTGCGCATTTGCTGAAATTAACAAAATAACGAGCATGTAAGCTATAAAAAGGGATGAATTTAACATCTAAAATATGACATAAAGTACAAAAACACATGGCAAAATAAAAGAATAGAAACAATACTCTTTTATTTTGCAATGTGTTTTTTTGTATTTATGTCATATTTTAGATCTCGATAAACACTACAGACCCTACTTTCTTACATCACACACATACACACAACAGGAACATCACCCTCGTATCAAACATATTACACAACAGGACCATCAGTCTCACATCACACATATAAACACAACAAATGACTAAATACCGAAGTCACTGTGAATTTAAATTCTGCATATGCGCATTTCGACAACTTATGTTTCATCAGTGCAGAAAAAATCTAAACGTTTGGAAGACCATCAGTCTCACATCACACATATTAACACAACAGGGCCATCAGTCTCACATCAGTATCACATCACACATATAAACACAACAGGAACATCAGTCTCACATCATATATATAAACATAACAGGACTCTCAGTGTTGCATCACATATATAAACACAACAGAGTCATCAGTCTTGCATATCACATATAAACAAAACAGATCCATCAGTCTAACATCACACATATAAACACAACAGGACCATCAGTTTTACATCACACATTTTATACACAACAGAATTATTAGCCTAACATCACACACATAAACATAACAGGACTATCAGTCTTACATCACACATATAAACACAACAGGAACATCAGTCTCACATCACACATATAAACACAACAGGACTATCAGTCTCAGATCACACATATAAACACAACAGGACTATCAGTCTCACATCACACATATAAACACAACAGGACCATCAGTCTTACATCACACATTTAAACACACAACAGGACCTTCAGTCTCACATCACACATATATAAACACAACAGGATCATCAGTCTTACATCACACATATATAAACACAACAGGAACATCAGTCTCACATCACACATATAAACACAACAGGAGTATCAGTCTTACATCACAAATATAAACACAACAGGACCATCAGTCTCGCATCACACATATATAAACACAACAGGACCACCAGTCTTACATCACACATATATAAACACAGCAGGATCATCTTACATTTTACATATTAACACAACAGGACTATCAGTCTTACATTATACATATAAACACAACAGGACTATCAGTCTTACATCCAACATATAAACACAGCAGGACCATCAGTCTTACATCTTACATATAAATACAACAGGAGCATCAGTCTCACTTCACACATATAAACACAACAGGATCATCAGTCTTACATCACACATTTAAACACACAACAGGACCATCAGTCTCACATCACACATATATAAACACAACAGGATAATCACACATATATAAACACAACAGGAACATCAGTCTCACATCACACATATAAACACAACAGGAGTATCAGTCTTACATCACACATATAAACACAACAGGACTATCAGTCTCACATCACACATATAAACACAACAGGACATCACACACATAAACACAACAGGACTATCAGTTTCACATCACACATATAAACACAATAGGACCATCAGTCTTACATCCTACATATAAACACAGCAGGACCATCAGTCTTACATCTTACATGTAAACACAACAGGACCATCAGTCTTACTCCACACATAAAAAACCGACAGGACCATAAGTCTTACTCCACACATAAAAACCACGACAGGACTATCAGTGTCACATCACACATATAAACACAACAGGACCATCAGTCTTACACCACACATAAAAACACGACAGGACTATCAGTGTCACATCACACATATAAACACAACAGGAATATCAGTCTGATATCACACATATAAACAGAATATAAATATCAGTTTCACAACACAGTTATAAACACAACAGGACAATCTGTCTGACATCACATATATAAAAACACAACATGACTATCAGTCTGACATCACACGTATAAACACAACAGGACTTGCAGTGTCACATCACACATATTAAAACAACAGGACTATCAGTCTGACATCGCACATATAAACACAACAGGACTTTCAGTGTCACATCACACATATAAATACAACAGGACTATCAGTCTCGCATAACACATATAAGACAACAAAACTATAAGTCCCACATCACACATACAAATAAGACAGGACTTTCGGTCCCACATCACACATATAAACACAGCAGGGGAATCAGTCTCACATCACACATATAAACACAACAAAATCATCAGTCTCACATCACACATATAAACACAACAGAATCATCAGTCTCACATCGCACATATAAACAGAACAGAATCATCAGTCTCACATCACACATATACACACAACATGACGATCAGTCTTACATGACTCATATACACACAATATGACGATCAGTCTCACATCACATATACACACAACATACGATCAGTCTTACATCACACATATACACACAACATACGATCAGTTTCGGATCACACATGTTAACACACCAGAACTATCAGTGTTACAACACACAAATAGGCACATCAGCACCATCGGTAACACCTCACATCTATAAACACAACAGGACCGTCAGTCTCACGTCACACATATAAACACAACAAGACTATCAGTCTTACACCACACATATAAACATAACGGGAACATCAGTCTCACATCTCAAAAATAAACACAACACACCCATCAGTCTCACATCACACATATAAACACAACAAAACTATATGTTTCTCAATATACATATCAACACAACAGGACCATCACTCTTACATCACACATATAAGCACAACAAGACCATCAGTCTCACATAACATTAAACACAATAGTACCATCATTCTCACATCACATATATAAACACAACAGTACCACCAGTCTCACATCACACATATAAACATAACGAGAACATCAGTCCCACATCACACATAGTAATACAACATGACCATCAGTCTCACATCACACATACATATATAAACATAACATGGCTTACAGTCTCACATCACACATATAAACATAACGGGAACATCAGTCACACATCACACATAGTAATACAACATGACCATCAGTCTCACATCACACATTCATTTATAAACATAACATGGCTTACAGTCTCACATCACACATATAAACATAACGGGATCATCAGTCTCACATCACACATAGTAATACAACATGACCATCAGTCTCACATCACACATACATATATAAACACAACAGGACTATCAGTTTCACATCACACATATAAACACAACAGGACCATCAGTCTCACATCACACATATAAACACAACAGGACAACCAGTCTCACATCACATATATAAACACAACAGGACTATCAGTCTCACATCACACATATAAACACAACATGACTATCAGTCTCACATAACATATATAAACACAACAGGACCACCAGTCTCACATCACACGTATATAAACATCAAGACCATCAATCTTACATCACACATAATAAACAACACACAATTATTAATCTCACATCACAAACATAATCACAGAACGATCAATATCACATGACACATATTAACGCAACAGAATTATTAGTCTCACATCACGCAAATGAACCCAATCAGTTTCATGAATGTGATCTAATTGCTGTACACATTTTACATAATAAGAAAATTTTCTGACGTGATAAAATATATAAGCATAATGAGATATCCCTGTACAATGTTCACTTCGTCATCAAATATACATATTTATTATATTGTTGATTAAATATAATTTTATTTGGTACAGTCCTGTTTACATTGCCTTACAGAAAATACTGACAACATGATAAAAAATCACTCAGATGAAGAGACATTTGTCAGGACAGATGCGGTTAACAAAGCTCTGACATGTATTAACAAATATGGGATCTTAATTCTTATAGGATCGCCTGGTATAGGCAAGTCACGTATGGGCCTAGAGTTACTTCGGCAATTGTCCTTGGACACAGAAAGACTTCGATGTATACAACTTGATAATATTTCTGAATGGCAGGATATGAGTGATGGTATGGACGTTGTTTTCATTGATGATGTGTTTGGAAGGACAAACTGCAGTTACAATGACAATGTTCATTCTAAATTTTTGAATATAATATTTGCAGTCATTCAAAATAAGACCGTGAAAGTTATACTTACTTTGAGGAAGAATATTTATCAAAACATTATCACCAACACTGATCGTCACAGAATTTTCCATAATCAAAATGTTTTAGATCTAAGTTCAGATAAATATCAGATGACTGTATCGGAAAAAGAATCCTGTCTCGTGAATTATTTTAAAAAGAATAAAATAGTGGTAACAGATGACATGAAAAATGAGAATGTCAGTTACAACTCTATTCCCGATACTGATTCAACAGTATATTTACACAAGGACACTTTGCGAAAAATTTTGTATGCTGATATCGGGACACAGATAGGATTTCCAGAAGCATGCTATCTTTTTGCTTCAAATCGGAAGTTCACTAAACAAGGCCACAATTTTTTCTGTCATCCAACAGAACAATTGTCAAAAGAAATGGACAGCTTACTAACAGGAGGTGATACAAATAACATGAATATGATCGACTTTACACTTTTAGTTTACATTCTTCTAAATGGTGATTCTGTCAATATATATGACGTAAATCATAATGAATTCAAGAAGTTGATGGGAACTATCTACTTAAATCCTCATGGTAACATTCCATCGCGGTACATGCATGATTCAACAAGGAGACTTCTAGGGAAATATTTGAAAATGAACAATGACGGTAATTATTGTTTCCAACATAGATTGATATCTGAGGCTGTAATGATTTCTTACAGTGTCACTGACCCTGGAAGAGTTATACCTTTGTTAGGATTTGATTTCATTACAGAAATGGTGAGACCTCAGTTCTATAGACCAACTGAAGGGGAAGTTGTCTTTCCTGTTCCAACGTCATGTTATAGTCTTCTTGCTCAGAGATTACTGCAGTTACTTAGAACAGATTACAAGACAATACCTTTTCATTTTGTACAGAATCTGTGTAAATCAAAATTAATAACATTAACAAGCCACACTATCTTACAGGAGATGGTTAAACAATACAATTCTAAATTATTCTGCCCTGTATCTGAGTTCTTAAGAGATTATCAGTTCTCTGGGAACTTCCCGTATTATTACATTTCAAAATCATATTTCTATTTGCCATCAGCCGTATTGATGTTCTGTAACATTGACTGTGTCTTCCGCTACTTGTATGATAATATACACAACACATTGACATCAGATTCACACAGTTATATTATGGAGGATTCACACAGTGATGTGATAAAGGCATGTAAAGAGACACTGGTTATTGCATTTAACTGTGCTATATGTACACTTGATGTGCAAAGATCCGCTGTAATACTGAAGATACTTACAGATAACAATATAAAACAAGATTACATACCAAAGTATTTCTGTGGCAACATAATGGGATGTCAAGGTGTACTTGGTGTACAGTTATTGCTTAGTTTACATGATTTATGTCAGGTCTTTAACAATACTTCATTGTTAAGGGAGATATTCGGGTTATTTACAGACTATAAAAGCAATATTGATGACAGTATGAAACAATTGATTATTTCAGTAATTGTAAACAATAACCATGAAACGTTACCAGTGAGATGTATAATGGAGTTTGTATGTAAACATGGACAACTTGACTTTGTGAAGGATGTGTGTGGAAGGTTTGATAGTTTGTTGGATGTAGATTATATGATTAAGGATGCATTTAGAAGTAGAAATGCTGAATTAATACAATTTCTGGTAGAGAAGTATCATACATATTCAGACATTGTCCAGCAATTATTAAATGATGCTTGTAGTGAAGGTTTCGAAGAGGTTGTTCACATTATACTTCACAAGTCTGATCACATGTCATTTGATATGAAGAAATTGATGAATACTGCATGTAGATGGAGTAGGATTGAACTCATTAAATGGTTGTGTGAGAATTATGACAGTAATTTGTTTGATATGAAGACAGTAATGAATGTGCAATATAAAAGAGGTAACTTTGAACTTATTAAATGGTTGTGTGAGATGTTTGACAACAATTCAGACAACAATGAATGAGGCATATAGTACAGGTAACATTGAACTTGTGAAATGGTTGTGTAAGAAGTTTGACAGTAATTTGTTTGATATGAAGACAGCCAAGAATGAGGCATGTAATAGTGGTAACACTGAACTTGTTAAATGGTTGTGTGAGAAGTTTGATAATAATTTGTTTGATATGAAGACAGCCATGAATGTGGCATGTAGAAGTGGTGACACTGAACTTGTTAAATGGTTGTGTGAGAAGTTTGACAGTAATTTGTTTGATATGAAGGCAGTAATGAATGAGGCATGTAGTAGTGGTAACACTGAACTTGTTAAATGGTTGTGTGAGAAGTTTGATAATAATTTGTTTGATATGAAGACAGTAATGAATGTGGCATGTAGAAGTGGTGAAACTGAACTTGTTAAATGGTTGTGTGAGAAGTTTGACAGTAATTTGTTTGATATGAAGACAGCCATGAATGAGGCATGCAGAAGAGGTAACACTGAACTTGTTAAATGGTTGTGTGAGAAGTTTGACAGTATTAATTTGTTTGATATGAAAACAGCCATGAATGAGGCATGTAGAACAGGTAACATTGAACTTGTAAAATGGTTGTGTGAGAAGTTTGACAGTAATTTGTTTGATATGAAGATAGCAATTAATGAGGCATGTAGTACAGGCAACATTGAACTCGTTAAATGGTTGTGTAAGAAGTTTGACAGTAATTTGTTTGATATGAAGACAGTCATGAATGAAGCTTGTAGAAGAGGTAACACTGAACTTGTTAAATGGTTGTGTGAGACGTTTGATAGTAATGTGTTTGATATGAAGACAGTAATTAATGTGTCATGTAGAAGAGGTAACACTGAACTTGTTAAATGGTTGTGTAAGAAGTTTGACAGTAATTTGTTTGATATGAAGACAGCCATGAATGAGGCATGTAGAAGAGGTAACACTGAACTTGTTAAATGGTTGAGTGAGAATTTTGACAGCAATTTGTTTGATATGAAGACAGTAATGAATATGTCATGTAGTGGATATGGTAACACTGAACCTGTTGAATGGTTGTATGAAAGGTTTGACAGTAATTTGTTTGATATGAAGACAGTAATGAATGTGTCATGTAGTGGATATGGTAACACTGAACTTGTTAAATGGTTGTGTGAGAAGTTTGACAGTAATTTGTTTGATATGAAGACAGCAATGAATGAGGCATGTAGAAGGGGTAACACTGAACTTGTTAAATGGTTGTGTAAGAAGTTTGACAGTAATTTGTTTGATATGAAGATAGCAATGAATTGGGCATGTAGTACTGGTAACATTGAACTTGTTAAATGGTTGTGTGAGAAGTTTGACAGTAATTTGTTTCATATGAAGACAGTAATGAATGTGTCATGTAGAAGAGGTAACACTGAACTTGTTAAATGGTTGTGTGAGAAGTTTGACAGTAATTTGTTTGATATGAAGACAGCCATGAATGAGGCATGTAGAAGAGGTGGCACTAAACTTGTTAAATGGTTGTGTGAGAAGTTTGACAGTAATTTGTTTGATATGAAGACAGTAATGAATGTGTCATGTAGTGGATATGGTAATACTGAACTTGTTAAATGGTTGTGGGAGAAGTTTGACAGTAATTTGTTTGATATGAAGACAGCAATGAATGAGGCATGTAGAAGAGGTAACACTGAACTTGTTAAATGGATGTGTGAGAAGTTTGACAGTAATTTGTTTGATATGAAAACAGCCATGAATGAGGCATGTAGAAGAGGTGACACTAAACTTGTTAAATGGTTGTGTGAGAAGTTTGACAGTAATTTGTTTGATATGAAGACAGTAATGAATGTGTCATGTAGTGGATATGGTAATACTGAACTTGTTAAATGGTTGTGTGAGAAGTTTGACAGTAATTTGTTTGATATGAAGACAGCAATGAATGAGACATGTAGAAGAGGTAACACTGAACTTGTTAAATGGATGTGTGAGAAGTTTGACAGTAATTTGTTTGATATGAAGACAGCCATGAATGAGGCATGTAGAAGAGGTGACACTAAACTTGTTAAATGGTTGTGTGAGAAGTTTGACAGTAATTTGTTTGATATGAAGA